>NQII01009936.1:0-19064 GCA_002778355.1 Clitarchus hookeri
GCTTACTTCTTGTTATATATGTTTATACATGTATATATCTGGAACAAATTTAAGTATTGCGTAGAAGTTAAATAAAATAATATAATTATCTTAATTGCTACTGAAAATGGTTAAAATCAATATCTTCTGTTAGAAACTTCTGCAGTGGACGATCAACGCTGGTGTTTAAGTGTGTCTTCAAATAAACACTTTGAAATATATATATATATATAACACATGTGTTATTGTTTACCCAGTTTTGTATTCTAGAGTTTATATTAGAAGCATCACGTTACAAATAAACCACCACAAGAACTTGGTGTAAAATTTTGTTTTACAAATAAAAATATATAAATTCATATTAACAAATATTTTGGAAGTAAATTTGCACTAATGCATATTTTAACGTTATTTGTTATAAAATCTACAAATATTATATCACTGTGAAATTGCACTGTGAAACATGTGCACATTACATAAAACTTGTCATGTTTGTTGTTGTTGTCAATAAAGCTGTACATTCTTCTGTTTAAAATTGAGATTTGTAGTTACCTTTTGATTCCTAAAAATAATATTATATATATTTCATTAATTTTTATAATTGTAAATGAAAAATACAATTTAAAAACAAAACTATTTATTTATGTGTTGAGCCTATTTTTTTATATATTTTTTCTATTTTCACTGTGTATTATTGAATGTAAAAATTTATTTCGTGGAATACAGCCCTGGCACACTATTTCTGACAACAACGAGCAAATTTATATCGTATTAGAAGAACTCAGTATTAGGACTGTTCGATAATATATTTAAAGGCTGAAATGTATATACTCTCTTTACACCCAGTTCAGGATATCATCTAAAAAAAATTTGCAATTTAATCATCAATTTTGTTTGCTTATTTTCATAGCACCAAATCAAATTATATTTAATTTATTTAATTTCGTGTAACATTAGAAAGACGCTAAATAAACATTTTTGTTTTATTTTCACAATAATATCACTATTGCCAAATAAAAAGTTCTACTTCAAGAAAACTATTAAAAGAAGCAGTACTAATAAAATTTAGTAAACTACAAGAACAAACTAAAGAAAATCTATAACTCTTAATATTAAAATCTGAATATCTTGCTATAAATAGGGTATGGAAATCAACAATAGATTTTCTAACGTGTATTTTACTATCGGGGCCAAGCATTTGTTTACGTTTCAAACTAAATATACTCAAAAATTCCCACAAGATTTTAGTAGGTCTTAATTTTTTTGGTTTGTAGCAAATGTAAAACCTCACTTTCGCGTTTGATAATTTTTGCAGAAAGAAACAAGGTATTATTCTAAGAAATAGCCATTGTAAAAACACATTTCATATTTTAAATGTTAGATATAAATTCACTTAATATGGTATTATGGAAATAAATGTGTTAGTAATGTGCTGCTTCAAACAACGATGGCAACAAAGAGAAAATAATACTAAGCAAAATGGCGGGATAAACCGCTATAGTCACCACTGATAACTTCCCACGATATTAACAAATGAATGTGTGTTTATGAGTCAGCGAGGCGCTGCGCTATGTGGGACGCTCTTAGAGGCCGTAACTGGCAACGTGGGGGAGGCTATCTGCTTCGCCTGTCACGTCTCGAAGTCGCTTTTGGTAAGCACCTAACTGTCGATGCGTGAGGGAGCTTGTCTTCTCACTCGTGTTTCCCTTACGTCAGTTTGTCATCCAATTGTCTGAGTAGAACAAACAAGATGCTTATTCTACAGCGTGCTCAGATTCGTCTGATCGTTTGTGACTTACCTGGTGTAGGAATGCAATCAGCTCCTAAACCATTAGAGATACAAGAAAGCAGTTCTGTCTGGTCAGCTATGGAAAGCACGTTTGACATCTGCGATGAACTTACATTGCACAAGAGAGATCCGACCTGTGGCTGTACGAGTGTCGAACAAAGCGTCTGGCGACGATTCTGTTATGGAAATGCTGGAGAGGAATCAGACTACTCAAAAGAAACGGACACGAAATCATTTCAAATGGAATAATCTCAAGGTTCTTACTAGTTTTTTATCAATTGTAATTGTTTGAACAAATCGAATAAAACGGTAATAGTAAATAGTAAGTTGTACTTGGAACATATACTTAAATTCAAAATAAATATTTTGTAGGATTTACTTTGTGTTCTTAAATGTCAGTATTTCGTAAGCGCTTCTTCATTGTCAGAACTTATTCAAAGAAAAAAAAACCAAGGGTTAAAAAAAAAAAAAATACTAGATAATAAAAATGCAATATGTATCCAAAAATTGAGACCATATTTTCACAAATCCTCTAAAATAAATGAGCAGCAATGCAATGTTAGAGAAAAAACAGATAAAATTTTCACTGATTAAAAATACGAGCAAAATCGGAAACGATGATAAATGGTCACAAGAACCATCAATATAAGACAGGAAACAAATATTGTGTTTCTATAAGAATAAACTAGTCGTGAATATATCAAATAAAATACACACAAACCAATGGTACTAAAATTAATGTAAGGACTGTCAACACAAAATACAAAAATTAATGAAAAATTAATACGTTTGAGGATCAAAAAAATTATGCAGGTTAAAACAAACGTGACACAAACCAAGCTGACACTACTACAAACCGACATATGAGAATCAGCCTGAGAAAAACAACGCGACTCGCAGCCGGCACGACGTTTCGGGAGCTGACATCTGCCCCAGTCTTCTGGCGGCACTAGACTTTGTTCTGCTTCGTCTTGAGGGGTCTTGTTGCCCTTTTATTGTGGTGTATTTATTTCATGATTACATTTAGCGGAAATTTGGTCTCGATTTTTGTTCAAATGTAGCATATTTATTTCTGCCTATTCAGGTTGTGTATTTTTCTGGTAAACATAATTACAATTCGTGTGTATTTATTGTGTTTCTGTTACTACGTGTTTGAATTTGTTATAGTCGGAAAATTTTTGTGTTCATTGTTTTACCTGTGGTTTTTTTTACTCAAAATCAGCTTCAGCAACGGGAAAACTCTCAACTATTTTCTTAGCTTAATTAAACTACATCGTTGCCATAATAAATAAATTGTAGATAGAAAGGGTCGCATACTGCTCTGAATATAATTGTAAAAAACAATTATTTATATTACATGGTATGTCCACTAAACGAGTAAAAAGGATGTGATTATGGGAAAAAATTTAATAATGTGCTTTTTTTTAGTGTATAGGTCTAATTCCATTGTGTATAATATAATCGTATTTCGAAATAATTACGCATTAATGTACTACCAAACTGGGGGAAGCAAACACCATTCATGATTGTCGTTAAAAAAACAGTTCTACAATTTGAAATGGCAGTATGGACATGTAACCATTCTCACACATTCTTTAATTTATTAGATTATAAACATCGGTGCTGTAACGACTATGCTGCCAAGTAACGAAAATAATAGTAACAATGCCACTGTTTATGGTTGCATATAAATACATGAACTGTTTTGAGTAGGCACAACTTAACAATATTGTAAATTAAACCATAACAGTTAATACGCAGTTTATATTTATTTTACTGTATTTTAAAAAAATAATATACCAAGAAGTCAAAAACTATTCACAATATTTGGATGAACTCGCTGTAGACGAGGGCGGAGAAGAAAATTTGAACTCCAATAGCAGTCTACTTCAACATCTTCACCACATCGCACTTGGCAGATAAGCATCAAAATATTTTCCATTGCCGCAGAGAAAACTGTTATATGGTTTCAGATTTAAAAACAAATATTTTTGTAGAGTCGTGCAAATACGCATATTGAGAAAGAAATTCCAACATGGACTCTACGTGTTATTGTATTTCTTTGTGATACGAGTATGTGTAACATAAGCTTCTCCTACACTATTCATAATGCAGAAGATAATTCAATGGATGTAAATGCATGGGATAATGCTGCACTAATAACACTACGACAGTACATCCCTGTTCAGAAGTATTCTGTGGATCAGACATGCCAACAGCAACTTTGTCCAACCACCACGGCAATATATGAAACTAGTCGAAAAGAGAAGTAACATAAATAAATTAAAGAAGCTGCACGAGAAGAAGCTTTATGAGCGGACGTTTATGGTGGAGCTGATGGGAACAGTATTTCTGTTTTCCTGCTATTACTGTTGCTGTAAAGTAAATTAATGTAAACGCTCCTACAAATCAAAATATGGTGTGCTTTCTGGAGTAGAATTAATCTTATGTCAACATAGGCACAGCAGGAAGCAGTGTTCAAGAGAAAATTATGAAAGCTAACCCATACCAACATATTGCTGTTGAAAAGATAGAATATAGGAAGTATGTGCTTCGCAATTATAGAGAGAAATGATAATTCCGTGAGTGAGAATACAACTGTTGGGAATCCAGTTATGAGAGCAGAAGTTTACAGCAAAATATGCAAATAATCCTTTCGAGTAAATTTGTAGTCGCATATAGCACTGTATATCACAGGATACAGATTTTCACGGAAATTTTGCATTTTAATTATGTAAGTGAAAATAGTTCCAGCTGTGTGTGTGTATATATATATATATACAGAGCACAAACATTGCTATTCATTAGGATATTTATGCAATGGCTCAAGGGACGATCATCTGAATCTTGTAAATAATTGGCTGCACATTCTCGAAGTTTTGTTTTTAATGTATATATCAACAGAGTAAAACAATGCAATATAATATTTGCTAAATGCACTTGGTTTGGAAAGGGTAACTCAAGTAACCAAACAATTACGTCAAGGAAAGTGTCCCGGTGTTGTACTGGCACATATTACCCAAAAACAAATTAAAAAGCATGTTTAAGGACATTTGTCTAAACAACTTTTTAAAACGTTTGAATTAAAGTGACTAGCAGTATGCAGTTAACAGTAGTGATAGGATAAATAACATCGTAGTGATAAGACAGATGACGATAGAAGGCTCGATAGTTTTTGAGAGAGGAGGTAGGGGAGTATCCTAAGCGTCATTATTTACGAAGTATGCACTTTCAAGTCTGTTTGTAAAATGTCGACCAGATTTATCGGAGAAGGTGGGAAGGAAGAGATTTTAGCAATTTAAGAAAAAGTAGTTTCACACATCAGTTTAACGTATAAGGTAAGATTCAATTGTTTTGGATATTTAATTTCCGTTTTATATGTGCGAGAGTAATAATTATCGTATTAATAACAATTACACAGTTACACTTCGTCGATGCACGATTTAGGTGATCCTGTTATTCCGGTTATTGCAATGTTAATATATATATTAGTGGAAGCATAGCAAAAAGACCCAAAGTAGAGAATAAGAAAATTTTTTCGAAAGTGAAGTCAATAAGGAAATTGCTCAGTATAGCACAGGTGACGGGATCAACAAAACACAAAATATTTATGATATTCTGCATCAGGGCTATTACGTCAGTACTTTGCTGACTAATTAAAATGCGTCTGGTGTAGGAAGAAAAAGCAATGTCTTCCTGTTCGTAACAAAACAATGATTAAATTTTGGCTGCTGCGTATAATGCTATGTCTGAAATATAAATAAAAGTAAATAAATCCATACTTTTTGCTTATAGCAAGTCTAAACCACAATTTTTTTTCAGAACATGTTGGTATAAGTACCTACAATAATTTACGTTTAAATGAAGGTGAAACCAGGTAAAATTAAATATTTGACTAAATCCATTTTCAAAAGAAAAAAAAACTAATAGTACCTACCACTTGGCAGAAAAATATTTGTCCTAAAGTGTGACTACACATTTTAAGCCAAAAAATTTTAAGGCAATATAACTTTACGCCAAGTAATTTTATACCAAGTGACTTTAAGCAAGATATTTTAGGAATAGATAATAGGACAAATAATTATAAGTCGAGTAAGTTTAGGCCACATTTTTTATGTCAAATAATTTTACACTAAGTGACATTAGGCAAAATATTGGTAGGCAGAGTAGTTAAGACAAATAATTTTAGGTATAGCATTTATTTTTAAAATATTTCAGGCCAAATGTTTTAGGTCAAGTGTGGCGCACACAAAAGGAATACTCGCATGCTACTTGGGTCCAATCAGGGATGACAGGCTGGTGCACATTGGCGCCTGCTGCCCTACGCGAAGGCAAGCTAGAAAAATGTATGAGCCGAGGGAAAATATGTGAGAATGTATTGGGGGAGAGAGGCAGACAAGTGAGCAGGAATACCCTGAGAATACCCCCACCCCACGACAGTGTCAGCCTCACTACCCATATGCAACTAGTCAGGGGAGTGACACAAGTTAGAGCCTACAGAGTTCTCAGTGAGCAATAACTATTAAGAATACACCAACATTGCAGTAATGTACACACGGCCTATATTTCTGGCAAAACATTTCACTTATCGCTATTTAATGATTACTACCTTCGCTTTAGCAAGATGATTATATCTATAAACAAACGTCATTGTTAGCAATTATTAGTTTAAAAACATAGCGTTGTATTTTTCAAATTTATTGGTGGCATTCTTGCTCTTTAAATTTTATAACTATTACCAGCAGTTATTCCATTTCGTGTTTTTCAAAGTCGTTACAGACGATTTCTTAACGGTATTTAAGTAGTTTACTGAGCAGTGATTATATTTTTTTTTAATTGTAGATTTTAAAACTTTGTGCGCGAAAATACGAGTGTAACAAGATTTTGAGTGCTGCGGTACAAAACCTCTAACACCAAAATAATAGCAAAAAAACTTTACCACCCCAGAAAATACTTTTAAGAAACTCCTGGTTACTTAATTATTTACAAACATTACGCTAGGTTTTATTGTTTACAACAAACCAATTATTTACATTGTTTAACGAATATATGCTGCAGGGACAAAAAATTCCTTTTAAAGATTTTGAAAAAAGTATATTTTAAAAATATACTGGAATGAAGACATAATGTTTTATTTTACAAAATTATTTATCTAACTCCACATGTTGTAAATAAAATTTCGTTAAATTATGCAGAAACAGAGTCCATGCTATGTAGTTGGCAACAAATAATATTTTATGGCCCCAAATCAGGCCTGCAAATAAAGACTACACATCTAACCTGGAAGTGCCAACTCGTTCTCTTTCCATGCTCCTTTCGACAAGTTACAAGTGTTGTGCAAGATGGCGGACGCGGCAGGTTCGTTCAGAAGTGCACCAAGTGACGAAAACCATATTAGAGGACAGGTGATAGATTATTTATTGCCAAATGTAAAGATTTCGCTTCATAACAAACACACAATTAAAATTAAAATTGTTTTCACGGTGTAAAAGTGAAGGGGTTGTTATTCTGCAAAATTACTGCTAACGACTCCTCATGAGACATGTGTTGGAGTGACACAAGATATTTGCCACCTAGAAATGAATTGACAATACTTCATAACTTGTTCCTGTACGCTAATAGATATATTACGAAAATTCAGGGGCAATCGAAAATTAGAATTATTAAAAAACTTTCCTTGTACATTAATAATAATTCTTTATCTTATTTTGCATCTGTGTGGTTTCATAGACGCCTGCAGTAGCTCGTAGTTTTTTTAACAACATTTCTACAAGAATATATTATTATTGTATATTCAACGGTAGAAAAAATGTGATTTGAATATTTTATCATCATATGACACGTTATCATTATTCCAAAAAATCACAGTTTTTTTCTTTAAATGACAATACGCAATACATGCAAGTTGAATGGTATTTCGAGCATACATAAAATATCATTACCACTGAACAACATACCTAGGAATTCAATTATTCTGTTTCGAACGGTTCAAATAATGACAGTAACTTCCTCAAAATCACGTGTTTCACATTATACGGCATAAATTTTATCGTCCATTGATAGTTAGATCCCACTTTCCGAAAACCCTACTATAGTTCTACTTTCACACTATCCCTCCGCCTCATGCCAGAAAATTTAACTAGGTGTTGCACATTACACCAAAGGGACAACGCGCTAAATTCGTGCGCACTCAATGTAATAATATTTTGCATAATCACTATATCTGACTAAGCTTTACAGACACACATGTTTTCTCATTTTCTCACTGTGATTGTAAATTTTAATCAGAAATGTAATATTATATTTTACACACCTATAAAATATACATAAAATTCAATTCAACCGAAATTAAGTAATTTTATGTTAAAACGAGTATAAAACTGTTGTGAAGCATTGCATATTTAGGAAACAACCTCATTTGTAATATATGGGATGAATTTTCAAAAGTTTGATTAAACAAGTGTGAAGATACTATATTTGGTATTTTGTTGATATTTACTTTGCAGTTAAAAGTAGAGCCGAAACTTGATCGCCTTATGTTTTCATGACTAGATTACCCGCACTCTCCATTTAATGCAATATTATAAACATTCGCCGCTTTAAAAAATTTGTAAAGAACATACTGATTGAAATCCATTTTGGCAACCATTCCACTTATAAAATGATCTGTAGGAAAGCGCTTGATATATTCCATGGCTTGTTGTGTATGCAGTGAACGAAAATATTAGGGTGACTCATGAGGTCTTGAGAGCCGATGAGGGTAATTAAGATGATTATGGAGCAGCGCCGGAATGTTAGTGCGGGGAATGCTGGAGATTTCAAGGAAACTCGCCGACCAGAGGCATCGTCAGCCACGATCCCCAAAAGCAAAAATTCGGGAGTGGCCCATCCGGGGATAGAACCCAGTTCGCCTTGGTTGGATTTGTGCATTGCATTTAGCAATCTTGCATTTAGTATTAAATATCACCATAAAGGGCATAAAAGTTTGGCCTAACTATTCTGACGACTTTTTAACTTTCATTTGGTTTTTTACTTTTTATTATGAACATCTTTATTCGTCCCCTTTCTCTTGCTCAAACTGGTACTAGTCTTTTCGTTAACCAGGAAATAGCGATCAGTTGCCATGTTATGTTCTTCCAATAATGGAGAGTGCCATTGATGAAATTGTGCACTAGGAAACATTGTTCCCTTCACATTGCATGGATTCATTCATTCCACTTATCTAAAACAAAGAGCATGACTGTACCCACGTCAAGAATGGATATAAATAAAAAGTAACATGGTCCTACAGGAAGCCACAGGGGCATGAAACGTAAGGAAAACGCCAAAATGAAAGTGAACGAAGGACTTACATCCCTGTATTGCCCATAAAGAGCACATACGGTGGTTCAGGGGTGGTAACGAAGTAACAGGCCTATGGCTGGTTACTTAATATTTTTTGACGTCTGGAATGAGATTTACCCCGAGCTTGCAGAAGGGGACTGAAAAAGTGGGTCACGTTACCCTGCAAAAAAAAAACCAATATACAATGATATCTTATCAAGACATTTCCCTTTGAATAACCGAAAAATGTTGTTTTTTTTACGAAATCACAGATCTACGTGCAACAAAGCCCTATTATTTAAATTTATAAAATATGATTAATGCAAAATATATGTTGTACTTACACTCTATTGTCTTGGGTTATAGTAAAAGCGGAAATAACTCAGCTTCCCTTCCCTATATAAATTATAATTGCAGAAAAAGAAAGGAATGAAGAAAAGATGGTGCGTTGAAAGGAATACGCCAGTTGTTAGATCGATACTGATTCCGCAGATAGCTTGAACTCCCGCATTTATAAAACATGCAACCAATAACACTCAAGGAAATTAAATGGGTGCTATATTTTTTATGTCATGGCTTTTTCTTCCAAGTCTCAGTTGTTTGTGGTGTTTCGAAGTTATCCGGTGAAAACAGCAAACGTTTTAAAGTGCGTAAAATATTGTAGGTATAGTCGGGAATTGTTTCTTTTCTATATTACATATTATAAGTACCTTCTGCAGTAAAAGGTAACCTACACTCAATTCTCTGAGATAATAAAATTTGTCGTTATACTGCTAAAATTAACATTTCGTCAGAAGGCATCTTAGAGAATATGTATTTCCCTCCACATAATATACGCTCAGAAGTAAAGCCGCTTTCCATAGTTCTGAAGATTTTTCGGGTAGCTCCAATCAAATCCGTTCAAGACGAGGATGGAGTGATATACAGAAGACACGTTTTTGGAATAATACAGACGGTTGCTTACATAACTATTTTTGTGGTTGTTTACCTATATCACTTTTACATTCAATAATTTGAAAACGAGATAGATTCTGTTTTCAAAACGATAACGCTATCTTTTTCACTCATAATTGGTTTCAATTCAGCTATAGCAATTCTTGTCTCATCTGCATGTTCGGGAGTGAGAGAAACTGTCAGAAAGATCTGTTACATGGATGAGGTGCTTCTAGGAACACATTGGATTTATTATCGACATGTTTACGCATTTGTAAACATTCAGATATGCTGTTCATTCCTGATTGCAATTGCGATTTATTCCGTTGACATCTACCTTCAGTACAACGAGTTTGATTACTGGGATTTCGTATTACTTATTGCAGATGTAATCACACGAACTGGTTTATTACTGTATTTAGACACTTTCTTGCTATCTGGAAAGATTCTTGAACATATAACTAGAGAGATTGAATGTCTGTCTGAGAACAAAATGTATAGAAATACCTTAATTCGTGGAAGAGTAACCTCTAGTCGATCCTTAACGATCTCTGTTGAGTCTGATATTTTCACTGTAACAACCAGCCGTGTTGCAGATCATCCAACTTCTGTCCGAAGAATGCATGGAACTGCTGGCGATGTAACTGCAATAATGCTGAGACGTTTACGAGAAACATTCTTCTTCCACCAAGGAACATTGATCAAAATGAATAATACTTTTGGACTTCAGATATTACTGACCTTGACATATAGTATGTGCTATCTAATGGATCAGGCGAATATTGTCAGTATCTGTCTGACGAAAACCACTCTCAACAAAATGGTTTTTAGTATGAACCTATCAGATATACTGTCAGCTGTACTATGGAGCCTTAATAATATCTCTATAATAATAATGACGACATTTCTGCCGCAACATGTAGCTGCGAAGAAGGACAAGACAATTTCGTCACTGCTGAAACTAAGCCTCAAGAGATATCTCAGTTTAGCCGCCATGATGGAAGTGCGGCTGTTTGAGAAGCAGGTGTATGAATTGCCCGTGGTCTTCACTGCGTGGGGTTTCTTCCCCTTGAACAGGCAAACCTTCTTTTCACTTTTAGGCATTCTAGCAACTTACGTGGTTCTGTTAGTTCAATTTCGCTAAGCCAAACTAATTAAATCTTCCATTTTTTATTTCTTATGTGAAAATAGGCCTTTTTTAATTATACTAATATGTGTTCTCGTAGGTATCGCATGCTGATTTTATAATAGACAGCAAATATTCTACAGAAAAGTATCATTAGTAAGCATTCCTCACTAACACTTGGGGCTTAATGGTTCTAGGTATAGTTGTTCATAATTCATTGGCATGCGTGATATACAAGTATGTAAATAAATACATGCACCCACCTATGAACGTACTTGTATTTATGTACGCAAGTGTGCATGAACGAATTGAAGATCTCTTTATATATGTATGTGTGTAAGAGTGAATAATTTGTGTTTAAAAATTGTTTTTGAACAACCAGAAACTCCATCAGGTTATTCCTTATAAAAATAAAATACGAACATTTGTGTACCGCTTTTCCATAAATTATTATTAAGGGTTTTGTGCGCCCCAAAAAAGGGTTATGAAATTCTTTTTAAATAAATGTATCAGAAATCATTTCTAATGAAAAAACAAACCTGTTAAATGTGTTTTGCGTAACCGATACCTAACACCTCTGAAAATACGATTGATAAAATTATCATCTTTCATTAGTAGGTGGGAGTTTCCACCATATGTTAGCATGAAACTTTGTAGTATTGATTTTAAACATTTTTGTTAAGACAATTTATGAATCAGCTGCATCTAAATTAACAGAACTGTTCTTCTTGTCGGAACACTCTCAGATTAACCGTTTTCGGGAAATTCATCAGCAATGTTCAAAACAGAAAGTTAGTGGCCTCACATAGGACTAGTGATTGACTGATATGTGAGCGTAAAATGAATACAGCTCAATGTACTTTAAATGTGCAAACAGTCGTGTGGTAGGTGTAATTCTGGGTGATTTTCATTAATTGTTGATGATGGAATATTGATGAACTGTGCCACACCAAGGGACACTCTTGTAAATAAGTGGCACTGTGACTTAAAGAGTAACACAACCCAGATAATACTGTAGTAAATATTTTTAAAACATTACAAATTTTTGCATTACCAAAGTAAAAGCACTAAACATACTCAAAATATAAACTCTTCAGAGGTCTTTCAAGACAGACTTTATGTGTTGCCTATACTTTGTAGAAGACTCATAGTCTGTTTGGAACATTCCAACCAGTTTATATGAAAGTGTTCCGACAATACGACATTTACTAGCCTCCCACCAAGGCGAACCGGTTTCGATTTCCACCAGCATAGTTCCAGGTTTTTCGCATGTGGGAATCTTGCCGGACGATGAGATCTCCTATTTGCCCCGTTCTTGCGTTCCGGTTCTCCTTCCATACTAACTTCGTTACACCCCAATCAGCTTTCAAGGCCTCAATGTTCAGAGCCGCTCAAATCTCTCCACTCCACTCCACGTACTTTTGAAATTTAAAATAGCGGAACCTATCCCGGACCAAGCTATAATATTAGTCTACTGATCGTTTTTGCAGCTTTAAATAAATAAACTAGGATACTGGGTGTAGTCCAGTCATGGATAATTCCAACTTTTCCAAAGCCCTACCGAAGTTCAGGATATCTCTCCGCATTAAGCAAACAAAAGGGAACCTAGTATAGAAAATTAAACCAAATGACAACGCACAGCATTCGTGCACACTCAGTTTAATAATATTTTGCTTAAGAACTATTTCTTAATTGGTATTACCAAAATATATTTTTCTTCCTCTTTTCATTTGTATTATTAATAAATGAAAATTATATTTTATAAATAAAATAAATTTAAAGTTTGATTTAATAAAAATATAACTTACTTTAGAGTCAAATTAAGTACAAAACGCTTGTGGAATATTATATATTTAGGAAATAACTAAATACGTCATAAATGGGGTGATTTTGCAAATGTTTATTGAAAAAGTGCAAAGTAACGTCGATTAGACTATAAATAAGTGGCTGTTTGTCACACGCGCATGCGCAGTACCCGGAGCAACGCCGCTCCGCAGACGGTTATTAAATTAACCTCATTAGCAAAAATCATAGCACGATACTATACGTTAATGCATATTGCAAGGTTTCAATTAATCTAAACACATGCAATCAGAGACTAAAGAAGAGGTATAGTCTATTCGCGGTTACTTCAAACTTTTTTAAAATCAATCCTTCGAAAAATCACCCCATTTAACGTGCTTAGTTAATTCCTCAACAGCACATGTATCTCAAGCGTTTTATACCTCTGTTAATATAAAATAATCTTATTTTTCGTAAAATGGAAGTTTTATCTCTAACTTATTTATACATTAAGATATTTCATTAAAAATACATATGAATAAAAAACAGTGAGAAAATATGTATATCGGTAGAGCCTAGTACGAAATAGTTCTCATGCAAAATATTTTTACAACTAAGAGCTCACGACTTCGGTGCGTTCTCCTTTGGTGTAATTATCGATACATTGTTAAGCTTTGTTTACACAAGGCGAAGGAATATTCTAGAAGTAGATATGTAGCTAGGCTTCAGATAATTGTGAAGGAACTGTGAAAGTATTAAAGATCGATTTTCATCTTCGGCGCGTGTACCCAACCTTGACTCATCCATCGCCAATGCAACTGCCAAAATCACATTACAAACAGTAGTAACGTATTTATTTTGAATTTTCAACAGACGCACCCTTTTATAACTGTGTACTGTAACTCACTCTGTAATAACTGCTCCCTCTCACCTTCAAATCACACTTATAATAATTCGCTTAATATAAACGATAAATTACTTTACTAGCATAACGGTATCAGTGATCTGGCTGGTAAAGGGTGACACGTTTATGTTTAGCCCAGTGATATTGTAATGCTGGACTGTGAATTGTGATATCTTCGGGACCGTTGGGCCCGCGTTTGCTGAGTGCCTCCCATCAAGACGAAAATGGTTCAATCTGTGTTCGGGACACGCCTGGATTTTCACAAGTGGGTATCGTGCCGGCAGCTGGATGGTGGCTTTTCTCGGGGATATCTCCAGAATTCCCACCCTTTCATTCCAGCGCCGCTCCATTCTGGACTCACTTCTCCCTCGTCGGCTCTCAAGACCTCGTTGTTAATAGCGGGCCAAATCACTCAACTCAACTCAATTCATAAGCGTTACACCTAGCATGGTAATCGAAGTGTTTCGTTAGTTCTAATTGTCTGCAGACAACCTGCACAGTAGGAAAGCTAAAATAATTTGGCCCAGCTACCATTGTGTGATCTATTTTTTGCTAGTTACTAAACTTAGTTTCTGGCACATAATGCACTATACATTATAAACCCCGTTATTTGTAACACTGTAAGTATAGCCATAAAAAGGTAACATTTCAAAATGCGTATGTACTTTGAGAACGGTATTTAAGACAATTTACAAATTCACAGACGATAGTTATACTACTTTTTTACTGCTATCGGGAGAGAGGAAAAGTACGGAGATGAGGCTGGTCATAGCCAAGATTGTTTAAGTAATTCCCGAACGGAGCTATCCTGCGTAAGGTAGCAGGCAGCTACATGTTTCATTTCTACGTCAGTAGTTTCGACGGAAAGAGCTTTGTAAGGAATCCTACATGGTGCACTCTACATAAAATGTTTGCAAGGGCAATCTATATAACTGTTTACACACGTAAACACCACACTTAAAACAATTTTCGGGCATGTGATATGTTATAAGGTATACAAACACCCATCTACGATTCTCTGCAAATATGGACAAATGTAAGAAAATCCCACTGTCAGTATTAACGCACCAGAGTGTATCAGAAAACAGCTTCGTTGCCCGAGGTTGGAGTTTTAGAAACTGCCACCAGCACACAGAAAATATGACAAATTAATACTTATTCTTTTCTAATAGTTATTTTGTTAACGGTCCTCCATATTGCTACAATAGATACAACGGAGGTATTAATTATTACACATACTTCGAGAAAGAAAGTAACATAGGAACGCAATTCGATGTTATAGCAAGCGATATACCAAAGGGCCGAATATAGATAAATTTCAATAGATATACAATGATGACTATGATGTCATGATCTACGATCATTTTTGAATCCACATAAATACTGGAACAAGAAACATATATATATAGGAAGCACCCAACTACAGTACTCGTATGATATTTGGGTGAATTTAGATAAGTGGGATGAATGAATTCGAGTACTTTAAAGGAAACGATGTTACTTAATGCACATCGTACTTACCTGAAACAGAGATCATAAATGTACCCACGTCAAAAATTGAAATAAATAAAAATAACGTTGTCTGAGATGAAACAACAGGGGCAAGATAAGTAAGAACAACGCAAAAATGAAAGCGAATGAATAACTTACATCCCCGTATTGCGGCAGTGCGTGGGTAATAAATGAGAAACTGGCTTATGTCTGGTTACTTAACATTTATTGTCCGTTTGGATGGAGATGTACCCCGAGCTTGCGGAAGAAAACTGGGAAAATGGCTCACGTTACCTCGAAATAAAGAAAGTGTAATTGAAAATAATCCGTTATCAAGACATGTATAGTGCACATAATAAGTTACGAGTTTTATATCAGCTGTTATATATAAATACCATTGAAACTATAACAGAAATAAAATCCAAAAATTTCTCTAAACTCGCACGAAAATTTTAGCTTTGAAAATCTAAGTATGTTGTTTGTTAACGAAACCGCGGCTGTACTTGTACCACAGTACTGTTATTTAAATTCACAAAAAATGACAAAGACGAAATTTTTGATGTACTTACATTTTATTGTTTTATGTTCTAGTAAAAGCAAAATAAATTAACTAGAGTAATTATAAATGCAGAAACAGAAAGGAATTGGAGAAAAATGGTGCGTCGAATAGAATATGCCAGTGTCGAGATCGATACTGATTACACAGCCATCTTGTACTCCCGCATTTAGAAAACATATAACCAATAACACTCAAGTAAATTAAATGGGTGCTACATTTTTTTATATCGTGACTTCATTCTTCCAAGTCTCAGTTGTTGATGGAGCCTCAAAGTTACCCGGCGAAAGCAACAAACGTTTTATAGTGTGTAAACTATTGTAGGTATTGTTGGAAAATGTTTCTTTGCTACATTTAATATCGGTATATTCTGCACAATTTTCTGAGGTAACTAAAATTGGTCGTTATACAGCTAAATTTAATATTTCGTCAAGAAGGTTATAAGAGAATATGTCATTACCTCCACATAATATACGCTCAGCAGTAAAGCCACTTTCATACTGCTGAAGATTGTTGGACTAGCTCTAATCAAATCCGTTCAAGACGAGGATGGAGTCATAAATAGAAAATACTTTTTTGGAATAATACAGACGGTTGCTTACATATATATTTTTGTGTTGCTCTACCTATATCACTTGTACATTAAATATATTGCAAACAAGATAGAATCTTTTTTGAAAATAATAACGATCCCTTTTTAACTCATAGTTGGTTTCAATTCAGCCTTAGCAATTCTTGTCTCATATGCATGTTCCGGAATGAGAAAGACTATCAGAAGGATCTGTTACATGGATGAGGTACTTCTAGGAACACATTGGATTAATTATCGTCATGTTTACGCATTTGTAAGCATTCAGTTATGCTGTTCATTCGTGATTACAAGTTCTCTTTATTCCGTTGACAACTACCTTCGATTCAGCGAGTATTATTACTGGGATTTCGTTCTACTTATTGTAGATGTAATCACACGAACTGGTCTATTACTCTATTTAGACACTTTCTTGCTATCTGGAAAGATTCTTGATCATATAACTAGAGAGATTGAATGTCTGTCTGTGAACAAAATGTATAGAAATACCTTAATTCGTGGAAGAGTAACCCCTAGTCGTACCTTGACGGTCTCAGTTGAGTCTGATATTTTCACTTTAACATCCAGCCGTGTTGCAGTTCATCCATCTTCTGTCCGCAGAATGCATGGAACTGCTGGCGATGTAACTGCAATCATGCTGAGACGTTTACGAGAAACATTCTTCTTCCTCCAAGGAACCTTGATCAAAATTAATACTACTTTTGGACTTCAGATATTACTGACCTTGACATACAATATATGCTATCTTATGGATCAGGCGAATATTGTTATTACCTGTCTGACGAAAACCACTCTTAACAAAATGGTTTTTAGTATGAACCTATCAGAGATGCTGCCAGCTGTATTATGGGGCATTAATCATCTCTCAATAATAATAATGACAACATTTTTGCCGCAACATGTAGCTGCGAAGAAGGACAAGACAATTTCGTCACTGCAGAAACTAAGCTTCAAGAAAAATCTCAGTTCAGTCGTCATGATGGGAGTGCGGCAGTTTGACAAGCAGGTGTGCGAATTGCCTGTGGTCTTCACTGCGTGGGGTTTCTTCCCATTGAACAGGCAAACCTTCTTTTCACTTTTAGGCACTCTAGCAACTTACATGGTTATGTTAGTTCAATTTCGCTTATCCTAACTAACTAAATCTACCATTGTTGATTTTCTGTGTGAAAATTTGCCGTTTTAATTAAACTGTTATGAATTCGAGTAGGTATCGCAAAGCGACTGTTATAATAGGCAATATAGATTTTTCAGAAAAGTAACATTAGTAAACATTCCTTACTAAGACTTGGAGCTAAATGGTTCAAGGTATAGTTGTTCATAATTGATTGGCATGTGTGCTATATAAGTGTGTAAATAAATACACGAAACAATCCATGTGTGTATTTGTATTTATGTATGCGAGTGTGCATGAACGAATGTATGATATATTTGTGTGTGTATGTATGTGTGTACGTGTGAATGTTTTCTTTTTACAGAATATTTTTGAACAACGATAACCACCAGGTTATTCGTTACAGATATTAGATACAAAAATTTGTGTACCACTTTTCCATAAATGATCATTAAGGGTGCTATGCACCCCGAAAGTTGGGTTTTGAAATTCTTTTAGTGTAAAAATTTTGGAAATTATTGGTAATGAGCTAACAAACCTGTAAAAACTGTTTTGTGTAACGAATATTTTACACTTCTGAAAATGTGATTGGTATAATCGTCGTCTTGAATTAAATAGGTGGGATTTGCCACCCGAAGTATGCATTAAACTTTGTAGTATTGATTTTTAAACAATTGGTTAAGACAAATTATGAATCAGCACATATACGTAGATAGAAGTGTTCTTCCTGTCAGAACACACTCAGGTGAACCATTTTTGAAATATCCATCAGCAATGTTCAAAACAGAAAGTGACTGGCCTCACATAGGACTAGTGATTGTGTGATTTGTAAGTGAAACATTCATAGAGCTCACTGTATTTAAAGGTGCAAAGAGTCGTTTGCTAAGTGCAAGACCGAATGATTTCCATTACGGAATGAGGATGGCATATTGATGTACAGTGCAACATCAAGGGACACTCCTGTAAGTACTGGTACTGCAAAATGAACACAACTCATATCATACTTTAGTAAAAAAATTTTTTTTAAATATAACAAACTTTTGCATTTACAAAGATAAACCATTAAACATACTGTATATGGAAACAGTTCAGAGGTCCATCAATACAGGAATGTATGTTGTCAATGCTTTGCAGACCACTCACAGTCGGTTTTCATGAAAGTGTTCCGACAAGATGACATTTCCTGTTAATTAAGTCGTGCTGCTTCAAAATGTACCTCAATAGTTTGCTTATAGGTTANCTTCAAAATGTACCTCAATAGTTTGCTTATAGGTTACTATTACAAAAAGCTTAATGCAAACATACAGAGTGGGAACCGCAATTTACGTAACGAAAGGGGATGATTTTATTAACGGCGTTTTCTGAGATGTTAGACCTATGTTACACAAATCACTATTCACCGCGTTGTTATAATTTATCGCTAATACTTTATGACGTTTTTAATTTAAAGCATTTCTAAACAAGATTTTCGGCGGCGCATG
>NQII01009936.1:19109-43497 GCA_002778355.1 Clitarchus hookeri
CTCTCTCTCTATCCATTTACATATGTATATACCACACAAGGTGTTATATACAAAAATTTTAAAAACTACATGTCGAAATTCATATAAGGCTTCTATGGGCTAACGTAACCAAGAAATCCTTCAAGCAAAATGTTTTGAGAACTCATATATTACATTTAAACTCAATTTATTTTTCACAAAACAGCGCCGGAATTTCTTAGGAACCATTCCTAACGATATCAAATGCATGAGGTCCCAAACTTGATTTAATTTAGGTTTGTCCTTTTTAGCGTGTATTATTTGTTCTTGGCTCGCCATTTTGGGAAATGAGACTACATTATTAAATAAAACGTTTAAACCATATCTTTGAATTACACAACATATTCCCTCTAAATCTGGCATTAACTTATAACATAGTACGCCATGTAAAAATTGTGCTATAAGAGGATAAACAACTATTTTCAAAATGACCGCAATATAAAGATTTTTTGTTAATTTGCTATACATACCATACCATTTGACCTATTTATAAAGAACTTGACGTTATCAAAGTTTATATTACAAGAATAAATTGTGCTCTATTACAGCCTCTTTTGCAATATATTTTGTAATACAGTACACATAAAAATAAAGTAATGCCATATCTCGGGGAACAATCAACTGATTTCTACAGAATTTGGCAAACAAGTAACACTGTGGTACTCTACGTAAACATGTTAACTGATGTGTCTTTAGTAAGTCAGTTACTTTCAAAATTGCAGTAATATAAATATCTTGCCATAGTATTGTAATACCCAATGTAAACATAACTTTGTATCCTGACATTAACTATTGCAACGACTTGGTATTTCTACATAGAGCCAACTCTGACTGCCATTTTGTATGATAGCACCACATGAATATATACAATTTTTAAATCATATCTCTGTAATTCATCAACGTACTCTCACCAAATTTTGCACACTATTAGTACTACAGTAAGACAGCCAGGAAATTATTTTGAAAATGATTTCCAGAAAAAAAATTAACGTTAATTATATCACCTATTAATAAATTTACCTAGTTTCAGAAAAATGTTTTTTAATGATAACATATCTGCGTTTGGTCATGCGTACATATACAGTTCGTTTATAAAAACTTTTGTTATGGCACCACCACGTGAGAAAATAGAGCTTTAAGGCCATATCTCGAGAACTAATAAACCCCTCTCCTCCTAATTGTGCACACTTTTACATCTATGGTAGGGCATGTAAATTTACATCATTAAGGTGGCTCAGGAGCCAATTTTCAGAATGAATTACCTTTATTTACTTCAAATTATTATCCCCTGTCTACCAATAGATAGTCTTATTACAACAGAAATTAGTGTTCCGGCACCTACCTCTATAGTGTATTTGACTGACGGTATGAGTATTTCTTGGCTCGAGCCAACACGTAAACAGTGTTTGTATTTGTACTTGTCTGTATAGTATTACATGTTTCTGATACCATATATTGTTACATCGTTGTTAACGTGAGGTTAAGTCCTGTTCGTTGTATTTAAAACTTCGTGTTATGTATGTACTTATGTGTATGTAATTAGAAAAATTTAAGAATTGCCTAGCAGTTAAATGTTCGTTTATAAGATAATGCAATTATAATGTACATACTGAAAATCTAAGAAATCAATATCTACTGTGAGAAACGTCTGCAGTGGTGTGTCAAATCCAAAGCAAAAGGGCACACGTATATAATTCTCTATCACCTCACTACCAACCTGAAAAATATCAATATATTTTCCTTAACACCTTATATCGCAGAAAACATTTATTTTCACGGTCTGCGTGTCCTACGATTAAGAAGATTACAAAAAAATCACGTATCACAGACTTGACCAGCCACAGTCAACCAAAATCACAGAATTTATCTCGTGTTATCTCTCTACTCAAAGCTTTTCATTAAACTGCATTACGGAGTTAAAATTGATACAGACAGTCTCCGGCACTAAAAGTTTTAACTCGAAATTCATCATATGAAATGGATGTCCTATAAATGTCAGGTTTTGCAACGTGCCCGCTGATTGGCTATCAGGAAAGACATTCAAGAAATTTCTTCTTCACGCTAAAAGAAAATTCCGAATATGTGTGCCTCAAACTCACGTAGCAAAATTTGCAGTCGCCATGAAGACTATCGAAGACACAAANTTGCAGCCGCCATGAAGACTATGGAAGACACAAATAGAGATTAAAATCAAAATTCTTTCTGTGATTCGACCACGTGATAATGGATGGAGTGAACAATATTTCCTCCTGTTTCTGCCACATGCTCTTATATTAAATTGCTCAGTTGTAACACTACTTGACACCCATAATTATGTTATCATTGATAATAAAGGCTCGACATGTTTATTCCAAACACTCGGAAATGTAAAGGTAAAACCTCTTAGGTTTGATTTTAAATAAATAGTATGTAACAGCAGTGTCAGCAATAAAGTTAATTCTTTTTTTCGGAAATAAACGTTCTTTGTCACTTACTAAGTAGGCAAAAAATACAACAAAGATTAATAAGTAATCCACTGTATGTGAAATCGAGTGTATGTGTTATTTTGTACTTTTAAAAGAGTTAATCAAGTCAATTATTATTATTTTGTAATAACTTCAACACTAACCTAATGTTTTTTCACATACCGTACAGTATAACAAATACAAATTACGGGTGATGAACACTGGTGTTTGAGTGTCTCTTCAAATCAACACTTTGAAATATATAAAACATGAATTATTGTTTATCTAGTTTTATATTCTAGAGTTTCTGTAAGATAAGACAAATTACCACAAGACCCCCAAGAGTATATTTGTGTAAAATATTGTTTTAAAAATTAAACACGCAAATTGCTATTAACAATTGTTTTAGAAGTAAATTTGCACTAATGCATATTTCACATCGTTTGTTATACAATCTACAAACATTTTAACCACTGTGAAATTGAACTGTGAAACATGTACACATAACATTAAATTAGTCTCGTTTGTTGTTGTCAATAAAGCTATACATTCATCTGTTTAACACTAAGATTTGTAGTTTCCTTTTAATTCCTTCTAATAATGTTATATATTCTGNTATTTTTTTATATTTTTTAATGTTTATTATTGAATATAATTATTTATTTCATGAAATGCAGTCCTGATACTGAATTTATGGTAACCAGAAGAAAATTTAGCACCTATTAGAATAACTCAGTACTAGGACTGTTCGAAAATATATTTATATACAGAAATATTTATACTCTCTTTACACCCAGTTCAGGAAATTATCTAAACTATATTTTACAATTTATTCATCAATATTAGTTTCCTATTTCTGTAGCCCCAAATCAAATCATAGTTTATTTAATTTAATTTCGTGTAGTATAATTAAAGTGCTAAATTAACTTTTATGTTTTATTTTCACAGTGATCGAAAGAGAAAAAAACATATGTTATTCTTGCATTGTTGCCAAGTAAAGGATTCTACTTCACGAAAATTATTAAAAAGGCCAGTACTAATAAAATTTAGTAAACTACATGAAAAAAATAAAGAAAATATATAACTCTTAATATTAAAATCTGAATATCTTGTTATAAATATCGTATGGAAATCAAAAAAAGATTTTCTAATGTGTATTTTACTATCGGGGCCAAGATCATGTTTACATTTCAAAATAAATATACTCAAAAGCTCCCCCAAGATTCATATACAACACCTCAAAATACAGCATTTTAGTAGGTCTTTATTTTTTGGCTTGTTGCAAATGTAAAAATCCACTTTCGTGTTTGATAATCAAACTTAAAAAAAGAAAAAACTCACTGTCCGTAACTGCGTAGATTTTAACGTAAGCATTGACCGAAATACTTCCGGTAAAGTTGGCAGCGTTAATCAAGAGATGTAGTTCCTGGTTATAAATTTGTACTTAACAAAACATTAAACATTAACGGCACCTGAAATTCATCACCTTAATTTTCTTTTCACACATAATAATAACGCATTTATTTTTCAAACAGATTCATAAAATTATAGTGTTATAGGGTCCATTGTTTTTTTAACTCTCTTTTTCCTACGTCATTCCCATTTCCGCGTTCAAACATTCTGAGATCCGGGAATTTATGTGACCGTTTCTGTTTCGTTCCATAGTAAGTTTTTGTAAGTGCCTAGAACAACGTGATTTACGTGGCAGTTCGTTACTAGCAATATAAGAAGATTTATTTTCGTAACAAATAAAACATTTATGCCTATAAAACTGTTGCTATATGTCGACGTTGTTTCTAGACGTATGAAATTTAACATTCATTTAATATATCGACCTGCGGCCAATATACCTACGTGGAATCAAATAACATTATAATAATTTTAAACTTTAATAAACTTACACTATGTGTATTGAATCATTTGGAGCTTTTATGGATGCGTATTATTATTTACTGGTCTGTCGAGAATAGTTAACGAGGCGATACCTCGGTACTTATTTAATTTGTTTTTAAGAAAAAAAGGCTGTACCACTACTTTATATTACACGTGGAACATTTTCAATTATGTTTAAAATGTTTACACACTCCCTTGACGTTTTGTTGAACATTTTAATGTGTCTCGGACAACATAAACAGCATTTCGAGATGCCATTGGTAATCTCAATTTCAGTCATTACAATTAGACTCTCCATTAAATGCGTGAATGCAATTTCATCACCTACGTTGTCATCTTGTCTACAGTTAGGTATTGTTTTGTTTGTATTATGATGAAATTATGTTCACATCGCTGTAGTCATTCTATTATTCTAAGTTAAATGTGATAATCTAGTTAGAAATGTTAGGCCAAACTTACATTCTGTTAGATCCTGTACAAACAAAATTCATCTGGACATATTTCCCCGGAAATTTCATTTAGTGTTAAATGTCTCCATAAAGAACAGAACCGTTTGGCCTAACATTTCTTACGAAATTTAAATTTTATTTTGTTTTTTAATACTTATTATGAGTAACCGGCTTATGTCTGGTTACTTAATATTTATTGTCCGTCTGGAAGGAGATTTACCCNGTCTGGTTACTTAATATTTATTGTCCGTCTGGAAGGTGATTTACCCCGAGCTCGCATGAAAATTTTATATTTGAAAAAACATAAATATAATATTTCTTGACGAAATCGCCTGCTGTATTTGTAACACAGCAATGTTATTTAAATTTACAAAACATGACAAAGACAAAATTTATCTTGTACTTAATAATTCGGTTTAAGGATAAAGTAAAACAAAAATAATTCAGCTACCCTTCCCTAGAGAAATTATAATTCACGAAACAGAAAGGAATAAAAGAAAGACGGTGCGTCAACTGGAATATGCCAGTGGCTAGATCGATACTGATTACGCAGATAGCAGGATCTCCCGCATTTATAAAACATACAACCAATAACACTCAAGGAAATTAAATTTGTGGTAAAATGGTTATGTGTCAGCGCTAGTTTCTTCCAAGTCTAAGTTGGTCATGGTGCCTCAAAGTTACCCGGCGTCAACAGCAGACGTTTTAAAGTGTATAGTATAATAGTTACAGTTGAAAAATGCTTCTTGCTATATTATAATATATGTATATTCTGCAGTAACGGTAACGTATACACGAATAACTCAGGTAACAAAAATTGGTCGTTATACTGCTAATATTAACATTTCGTCAGGAGCCATATAAGAGAATATGTATTTACCTCCACATAATATACGCTCAGCTGCAAAGCCGCTTTTCATAGTTCTGAAGATTCTTGGGCTAGCTCCAATCAAATCCATTCAAGACGAGGATGGAGTCATATACAGAAAGCACTTTGTTGGAATAATACAGACAGTTGCCTACATAGTTATTTTTGTGGTGCTTTACCTATATCACTTCTACATTAAAATTATTGAAAAAAAGATTGATTCTGTTTTCGAAACGATAACGATTTNGGTTTTCAAAACGATAACGATTTTTTTTCCACTCGTAGTAGGTTTCAATTCTGCTTTAGCAATTCTTGTCTCATCTGCATGTTCTGGAGTAAGAGAGATTGTCAGAAGGATCTGTTACATGGATGAGGTTCTTCTAGGATCACATTGGATTAATTATCGACATGTTTACGCATTTGTAAGCATTCAGATATGCTGTTCCCTCCTGATTGCATTTGCGATTTATTCCGTTGACATCTACCTTCAGTACAACGAGTTTGATTACTGGGATTTCGTATTACTTATTGCAGATGTAATCACAAGAACTGGAATATTGCTGTATTTAGACATTTTCTTGCTATTTGGAAAGATTCATGATCATATAAATAGAGAGATTAAATGTCTGTCTGAGAACAAAATGAATAGAAATGCCTTAATTCATGGAAGAATAACATCTAGTCCATCCTTGACGATCTCAGTTTCATCTGATATGTTCACTGTAACAGCCAGACGTGATGCAGTTCATCCAACTTTTGTCCGCAGAATGCATGGAACTGCTGGCGATGTAAATGCAATAATGCTGAGACGTTTTTGAGAAACATTCTTCTTCCTTCAAGGAACATTGATCAAAATGAATAATACTTTTGGACTTCAGATATTACTGACCTTGACATACAGTATGTGCTATCTAATGCTTCAGGCGAATTTTGTCAGTATCTCTCTGACGAAAACCACTGTCAACGAAATGGTTTTTACAATGAACCTATCAGATATACTGCCAGCTGTACTGTGGAGCCTTAATGATATCTCAATAATAATAATGACAACATTTTTGCCGCAACATGTAGCTGCGAAGAAGGACAAGACAATTTCGTCACTGCAGAAACTAAGCCTCAAGAGAAATCTCAGTTCAGTCGCCATGATGGAAGTGCGGCTGTTTGAGAAGCAGGTGTATGAATTGCCCGTGGTCTTCACCGCGTGGGGTTTCTTCCCCTTGAACAGGCAAACCTTCTTTTCACTTTTAGGCACTCTAGCAACTTACGTGGTTCTGTTAGTTCAATTTCGCTAAGCCAAAATAATGAAATGTACCATTTTTAAATTCTTATGTGAAAATTAGCATGTTTTAATTAAACTGTTATGTATTCTCGTAGGTATCGCTTGGCGAATTTTATAATAGACAACATAAATTCTACAGAAAAGTATCATTAGTAAATGTTCCTCACTATGACATGGTTCTCAATGTTTCTAAGTATAGTTGTTAATAATTTATTGGCATGCGTGATATGCAAGAATGTAAATAAATACATGCACCCAGCTATGAAAGTACTTGTATTTATGTACGCAAGTGTGCATGAACGAATTTATGATCTCTTTATATATATGTGTGTAAGAGTGAATCATTTGTGTTTAAAATTGTTTTTGAACAACGACAAACTCCAATAGTTTATTCCTTATAAAATAAAATACGAACATTTGTGTACCACTTTTCCATATATGATTATTAAGGGTTCTATGCACCCCGAAAATCTGGTTATGAAATTCTTTTAGTTAAAAGTATCAGATGTTATTTGTAATGAAATAACAAACATGTGAAATATGTTTTGCGTAATGGGTATCCAACACCTCTAAAAATACGATTGGTAAAATCATCATCTTTCATTAGTAGGTGGGACATGCCACCATTTGTTTGCATGAAACTTTGTAGTATTGATTTAAAAAATATTTGTTAAGACAAGATATTAATGAGCTACACTTAAGTTAACAGAACTGTTCTTCTTGTCGGAACACTCTCAGATTAAACGTTTTCGGGAAATTCATCAGCAACGTTCAAAACAGAAAGTTAGTGGCCTCACATAGAACTAGTGATTGACTGATATGTGAGTGAAGAGTGAATAGAACTCAATGTAATTTAAATGTGCAAAGAGTCGTGTGCTTAGTGTATGACCGGGTGATTTGCATTACTGAATGATGATGGCATATTGACGTACTGTGCCTCACCAAGGGACACTCTTGTTACAAAGTGTAACTCTGACTGCAAAACACACACAATGCATATCATACTGTTGTAATTTTTTTTTTTTTTTTTTAGTTTAAAATCTTTGCATTTGCAAAGTAAAAGCAATAAACA
Source organism: Clitarchus hookeri (assembly GCA_002778355.1). Lineage (NCBI taxonomy): Eukaryota > Metazoa > Arthropoda > Insecta > Phasmatodea > Phasmatidae > Clitarchus > Clitarchus hookeri. The sequence goes on from NQII01009936.1 coordinate 27,133, forward strand.
AACTGTATGGAAACAGCACACAGGTCTTTCAATACAGACATAGTACATATGTTGCCAATACTTTGCAGACGACTCACAGTGTGTTGTAAACTTTCCAAACGGTTTAAATGAAAATGTTATGACAAGATGACATTATCTAATAATTTAGATGTGCTGATTCAAAATATACCTTAACAATGTATTTACAGAGTAGTATTACAAAAAACGTAATGTACACACACAGCGTGGAAAACCCCAATTTATTAATTAAAGAGGATTATTTTATCAACTTAGTTTTCAGAGATGTTATAACAACGTTACACAAATCACTATTCACCACCTTGTTATAATGTAATGTAAATATTTTATGATATTTTTTACTAAAAGCATTTCANACTACTAGTCACAGGAGGGGAAGGTCAACTCGAGAAGGATGCACCTGACGACTATAACACCTTTCGCGGAGGAGTCGTCCACTCCCCCTTCACGCACTCACCCCCTAGGCCCCTCACCAGCCCGGAAGATCGGTGGAACGCAGAGGTTTCACGCGTTATCTCCAAATAATTATATGTATTTCGCCTAAACTCAAAATATACGCACCACGGAAGGAATAGCTGTCGAGCTGAATATTGGTTCCTAGAACACACCCACCCCCCTTGCTATCCATAGGACAAGGTGGAAACGCAGTAGAACATCACCAGAGTGAGACGGCAGCAACAGCGGGCCTTTGCAAAAGCCCGCCCATCGACGGAGCTCACCCACCACAGCTGACATCATTCCAGCAAGAGTTAAGTATTCAGTACGCTGTCAAGAGAAGCCTACCTCTCAAGGGCTGATGTATTTTATTTGTGTTGAATTCGAGACAATATATTCGTCCTTAAAAATGAAACAGTAAAAGGCTTCATTATTACAATACCCTCAACCTCCAAGCACATTATAGTCTGTGCCTGGCGGCATTAACAACGACACTATAAGCCACACTGTATCCTCAGTGGCGGTATAACGTCAGTGGTAAATGTTATTACATCATATATTTTCTCAGAGAATATTCTGATGGATTTTATCTGTGTTGTTCAATAACACTCTAGATAAAGAATACAATATTAAATATGTAAATATGCTCTCTCACTTTCTATATACATAGATGTATATATAGCACACATACACAAGAAATCCTTCAAGCAAAAAATTTTTTTTTATTGTTGTGTTCGTTTTAAATCAAATTGAATTTAACAAAATAAAGCTTGTAGTTTGCAGGAATCATTCATACACGGTATACAATGCATGGAGCACCAAACATGATTTAAAATATGTTTGTCCTTTTTAACCCATTTTCTATGTTGTTGACTCATCATTGTGGAAGATGAGACTGCACTAATGAATAAAGCTTTTGAACCATATCTTTGAAACTATACAACATATTCCCGTTTAATATGTCATTAATAAATACAATGTTGTGTCATGTAACAATTGTGCAATAAGAGGATAAGGCACATAATTAAAAAATGGTGGCCATGTTTACATATTTGGTTANCATATCTTTGAAACTATACAACATATTCCCGTTTAATATGTCATTAATTAATACAATGTGATGTCATGTAACAATGGTGCAATAAGAGGGTAAGGCACATAATTAAAAAATGGTGGCCATGTTAACATATTTGGTTAATGTGCTATATCTACCATGCAATTTGACCGATTACTACCGAACTTGGCGTGTTGTAATGTTATTTATTTTGTAAGAGAGTGCACATTAAAAATAAAGTAATGTCATATCTCGGGGGAACAATCAACCGATTCCTACTGAATTCGGCAAACATATAACACTGCGGCATTACATATAAAGTCGTAAACTGAGGGTCTTTAGTAAGTCAGTCACTTTCAAAATAACAGTCCAATAAATTCATTTGCCATAGCATTTTCATAGGTAATGTTTAACAGAACTTTGTATTCTGACAATAACTATTGCAACAAATAGGTATTTCTACATAAAGCCACAATTCTTTAATAATCATATCTTTTTAATTTACAACGTATTCTCACCAAATTTTGCACACTAGTAGAACAACAGTAGAACAGCCAGGCACTTATTTAGAAAATTATTTCCAGAAAAAAATATTAAGTTTAATATATCACATTTTAATCATTTTACCCAGTTTCAACCTAATTTTTTTTGCTGATAACACATTTTTGATGGTTCATACGTACATAAACTGATGGTTTATTAAACCTTTTATTCCGGCATCACCACGAGAGAAGTTAAAGCTTTTAGACCCTATCTCGAGAAATACTCAACCTCTTCCCTCCAAATTTTGCACACTTTTAGATCTATGGTAGATNTTTGCTGATAACACATTTTTGATGGTTCATACGTACATAAACTGATGGTTTATTAAACCTTTTATTCCGGCATCAGCACGAGAGAAGTTAGAGCTTTTAGGCCCTATCTCGAGAAATACTCAACCTCTTCCCTCCAAATTTTGCACACTTTTAGATCTATGGTAGATTGTGTAAACTTACATGATTTAGGTGGCTGAGGAACTTATTTTCAGAATCAATAACCTTTATCTACTTCAAATTACTATACCCTGTCTACCAATTGTTAGCCTTATTACAACAGAAATTTTTGTTCCGACGCCTACCTCTATAGTGTGTTTGGCTGACGGTATGAGTATTACTTGGCTCGAGCCAACACGTAAAGACAGTGTGTATTTGAACTTGTCTGTGTAATATTACATGTTTCTGGTACCATATATATATATACATTGTTGTCAACGTGAGTTTAAGTCCATTTAATTTTATTGCTAACTTCTTGTTATGTATGATTATACATGTATATAACTGGAACAAATTTAAGTATTGCGTAGAAGTTAAATGTTGGTTAATAAGATAATATAATTATCATGTACCTACTGTAAATGGTTCAAATCAATATCTACTGTTAGAAACGTATGCAGTGGGGGATCAACGCTGGTGTTTAAGTGTCTCTTTAAATAAACACTTTGAAATATATATATAATACATGTGTTATTGTTTACCCAGTTTTATATTCTAGAGTTTCTATTAGAAGCATCACGTTACAAATAACGCACCTCAAGAACTTTGCGTATAATTTTGTTTTACAAATAAAAATATATAAATTCATATTAAAAAATATTTTGGAAGTAAATTTGCACTGATGCATATTTTAACATTGTTTGTTATTCAATCTACAAATATTATATCACTGTGAAATTGCACTGTGAAACATGTGCACATTACATAAAACTTGTTATGTTTGTTGTTGTTGTCAGTAAAGATGTACATTCTTCTGTTTAAAATTGAGATTTGTAGTTACCTTTTGGTTCCTACAAATAATATTATATATATTGCATTAATTTTTATGATTGTTAACAAAAAATACAATTTAAAAACAAAATTAATTTTTTATGTGTTGGGCCTATTTTTTTATTTATTTTTCCTATTTTCACTGTGTATTATTGAATGTAAATATTTATTTCATGGAATACAGCCCTGGCACACTATTTCTGATAACAATGAGCAAATTTATATCGTATTAGCAGAACTCAGTATTAAGACTGTTCCAAATTATATTTATAGGCTGAAATTTATACACTTTCTTTACACCCAGTTCAGGAAAACATCTAAAAAAATTTGCGATTTAATCATTAATTTTGTTTGCTTATTTTCATAGCACCAAATCATATTATATTTAATTTATTTAATTTCGTGTAACATTAGTAAGGTGCTAAATACACATTTTTGTTTTATTTTCACAATAATATCACTATTGCCAAATAAAAAGTTCTACTTCACGAAAATTATTAAAAGAACCAGTACTAATAAAATATAGTAAACTACAAGAAAAAACTGAAGAAAATATATAACTCTTGATATTAAAATCTGAATATGTTGCTCTAAATAGGGTATGGAAATCAACCATAGATTTTCTAACTTGTATTTTACTATTGGAGCCAAGCATTTGTTTATGTTTAAAACTAAATATATTCAAAAGTTCCTGCAAGATTTTAGTAGGTCTTTATTTTTTGGGCTTGTAGCAAATGTAAAATCTCACTTTCGCTTTTGATAATTTTTGCAGAAAGAAACACGGTATTATTCTAAGAAATAGCCATTTTAAAAACACATTTCTATTTTAAATGTTAGATATAAATTCACTTAATATGGTATTATGGAAATAAATGTGTTAGTAATGTGCTGCTTCAAACAACGATGGCAACAAAGAGAAAATAATACTTAGCAAACTGGCGTGATAAACCGCTATAGTCACCACTGATAACTTCCCACGATATTAACAAATGAATGTGTGTTTTGGAGTCAGCTAGGCTCTGAGCTGTGAAGGACGCTCCTAGCGGCCGTAACTGGCAACGTGGGGGAGGCTATCTGCTTCGCCTGTCGCGTCTCGAAGTCGCTTCTGGTAAGCACCTAACTGTCGGTGCGTGAGGGAGCTTGATTTCTCACTAGTGTTTCCCTTACGTCAGTTTGTCATCTAATTGTCAGAGTAGAACACCCAAGATACTTATTCTACGGCGTGCTCAGATTCGTCTGATCGTTAGTGACTTACCTGGTGTTGGTATGCAATCAGCTCCTAAACCATTCGAGATGCAAGGAAGTTGTTCTGTGTGGTCAGATATGGAAAGCACGGTTGACATTTGCGATGAACTTACATTGCACAAGAGAGATCCGACCTGTGGCTGTACGAGTGTCGAACAAAGCGTCTGGCGACGATTCTGTTATGGAAATGCTGGAGAGGAATCAGGCTACTCAAACGAAACGGACACGAAATCATTTCAAATGGAATAATCTCAAGGTACTTACTAGTTTTTTTATCAATTGTAATTGTTTGAACAAATCGAATAAAATGATAATAGTAAATAGTAAGTTGTACTTGGAACAGATACTCAAATTCAAAATAAATATTTTGTAGGATGTACTTTGTGTTTTTAAAAAACAGTACTTCGTAAGCGTTTCTCCATTGTCAGAACTTATTCAAAGAAAACAAAAACCAAGGGTTAAAAAAAAAACATTAATTTTTTCAGTTAATAAAAAATAACTACATGGTAAAGAAAATGCAATATGTATCCAAATATTGAAACCATATTTTCACAAATCCTCTAAAATAAATGAGCAGCAATGCAATGTTATAGAAAAAACCAACAAGATTTTCACTGATTACAAAATACGAGCAAAATCAGAAATACGGTGATAAATGGTCACGAGAACCATCAATATAAGACAGTAAAAAAAACCTTTTGTTTCTATAAGAATAAAATAGTCGTGAATTTATCAAACAAAATAAATACAAACCAATGGTATTAAAATTAATGTAAGGACTGTCAACACAAAATACAAAAATTAATGAAAAATCAATACATTTGAGGATTAAGAAAAATTATGCAGGTTAAAACAAACGTGACACAAACCAAGCTGACACGAATACAAAACGACATATGAGAATCAGCCTGAGAAAAACAACGCGACTCGCAGCCGGCACGACGTTTCGGGAGCTGACATCTGCCCCAGTCTTCTGGCGGCACTAGACTTTGTTCTGCTTCGTCTTGAGGGGTCTTGTTGCCCTTTTATTGTGGTGTATTTATTTCATGATTATATTAAACGAAAATTTGGTCTCGATTTTTGTTAAAATGTAGCATATTTATTTCTGCCTATTCATGTTGTGTATTATTCTGGTAAAAATAATTCCAATTCATGTGTATTTATTGTAGTTCTATTAATACTTGTTTGAAGTTGTTGTAGTCGGAAAATTTTTGTGTTCATTTCTTTTCCTTCGGTTTTTTTTACTCGAAATCAGCTTCAGCAACGGGAAAACTCTCAACAATTTTCTGAGCTTAATTAAACTACATCATTGCCATAATAAATAAATTAAAGATAGAAAGGGTCGCATACTGCTCTGAATATAATTGAAAAAACAATTATTTAAATTAGATGGTATGTCCACTAAACGTGCAAAAAGCAAGTGTTTATGGGAAAAAAATCTTAATAATGTGCTTTTTTTGGAGCATATGTCTTATTCCATTGTGTATAATATAATCGTATTTCGAAATAATTACGCATTAACGCACTACCAAACTGGGGGAAGCAAACACCATTCATGATTGTCGTTAAAAAAACAGCTCTACAATTTTAAATGGCTGTATGGACATGTAACAATTCTCACACATTCTGTAATTTATTTGNAAATGGCAGTATGGACATGTAACAATTCTCACACATTCTTTAATTTATTAGATTATAAAAATCGCTGCTGTAACGACTATTCTGCCAAGAAACAAAAATAAAAGTAACAATGCCACTGTTTATGGTTGCATATAAATACATGGACTGTTTTGAGTAGGCACAACTTAACAATATTGTAAATTAAACCATTACAGTTAATATGCAGTTTATATTTAATTTTACTGTATTTGAACAAAATAATGTACTGATAAGTCCAAAACTATTCACAATATTTGGATGAACTCGCTGTAGACGAGGGCGGAGAAGAAAATTTGAACTCCAATGGCAGTCTACTTCAACATCTTCACCACATCGCACTTGGCAGATAAGCATCAAAATATTTTCCATTGCCGCAGAGAAAACTGTTATATGGTTTCAGATTTAAAAACAAATATTTTTGTAGAGTCGTGCAAATATGAATATTGAGAAAGAAATTCCAAAATGGATTTTACGTGTTATTGTATTTCTTTGTGATACGAGTATGTGTAACATAAGCTTCTCCTACACTACACACAATGCAGAAGATAATTCAATGGATGTAAATGCATGGGATAATGCTGCACTTATAACACTACGGCAGTACATCCCTATTCAGAAGAATTATGCGGATCAGACATGCCAACAGCAATTGTCCAACCACCACGCCAATATATGAAACTAGTCGAAAAGAGAAGTAACATAAATAAATTAAAGAAGCTCCACGAGAAGAAGCTTTATGAGCGGACGTTTATGGTGGAGCTGATGGGAATAGTATTTCTGTTTTCCAGCTATTACTGTTGCTAAAAGTAAATTAATGAAAAAGATCCTACAAATCGAAATATGGTGTGCTTTCTGGAGTAGAATTAATCTTATTGCATGTAAGTCAACATAGGCACAGGAGGAAGCAGTGTTCACGAGAAAAATATGAAAGCTACCCCATACCAACATATTACTGTTGAAAAGATAGAAAATAGGAATTATATGCTTCGCAATTATAGAGAGAAATGATAGTTCCGTGAGTGAGAATACAACTGTTGGGAATCCAGTTATGAGAGCAGCAGTTTACAGCAAAATGTGCAAATTCTCCTTTCGAGTAAAATTGCAGTCGCATATAGTACTGTATATCACAAGATACAGATTTTCACGGAAATTATGAATTTTAATTATGTTAGTGAAAGTATATACATACAGAGCACAAACATTGCTATTCTTTAGGTTATTTATGCAATTTCTCAAGAGACGATCATCTGAATCTTGTAAATAATTGGCTGCACATTCTCGAAGATTTGTTCTTAATGTATATAGCAACAGAGTAAAACAATCCAATGTAATATAAGCTAAATTCACTTGGTTTGGAAAGGGTAACTCAAGTAACCAGACAATTACGTCGAGGAAGGTGTGCCGGTGTTGTACTGGCACATATTACCCAAAAACAAATTAAAAAGCATCTTTAAGCGCATTCGTCTCTACAATATTTTAAAATGTATAAATTAAAGTGACTAGCAGTATGCAGTTAGCAGTAGTGACAGGATAAATAACATCGTAGTGATAAGACAGATGACTATAAGACGTGATATTTTTTGAGAGAGGAGGTGGGGGAGTATCCTCAGCGTCATTATTTACGAAGTACGCACTTTCAAGTCTGTTTGTAAAATGTTAACAAGATTTACCGGAGAAGGTGGGAAGGAAGAGTTTTTAGCAATTTAAGAAAAATTAGTTTCACATATCAGTTTTACGTATAAAGTAAGATTCAATTTTTTGGTTATTTAATTTCCGTTTTATATACGCGAGAGTAATAATTATCGTATTAATATCAGTTACACAGTTACACTTCGTCGATGCACGAATTAGGTGATCCTGTTATTAGGGTTATAGCAATGTTAATATATATATTAGTGGAAGCATAGCAAAAAGAACCAAAGTAGAGAATAACAATATTTTTCGAAAGTGAAGTCATTAAGGAAATTGGTCAGTATATCACAGGTGACGGGATTAACACAACACAAAATAGTTTTGACATTCTGCATCAGTGCTATTACTTCAGTACTTTGGTGACCTATTAAAATGCGTCTGGTGTAGGAAGAAACAGCATTATCTTCCTGTTTGTACCAAAAAATGTTTAAATTCTGGCTGCTGCATGTAATGCAATGGCTGAAATATAAATAAATGTAAATAAATCTATACTTTTCACTCATAGCAAGTCTAAACCACAATTTGTTTTCAGAACATATTGGTAAAATTACCTACAGTATTTTACATTTTAATAAAAGTGAAACAAGGTAAAATTAAATATTTGACTAAATTCATTTTCAGAAGGAAAAAAAAAAACTAATAATACCTACCAGTTGGCAGAAAAATAATTGTCCTACAATGTGACTAAACATTTTAAGCAAAATCATTTTAAGGCAATATAACTTTAGGTCAAGTAATTTTATACCAAGTGACTTTAAGCTAGATATTTTTAGGAGTAGAGAATAGGACAAGTAATTATAAGTCGAGTAATTTAAGCCAAATACTATATGTCAAATAATTTTACACTAAGTGACATTAGGCAAAATATTGGTAGGCAAAGTAGTTAAGCAAAATAATTTTAGGTCTAGCATTTATTTTTAAAATATTTCCTGGCAAATGTTTTAGGTTAAGTGAAGCGCACACAAAAGGAATACTCGCATGTTGCTTGGGTCCAATCAGGGAAGAGAGGCTGGTGCTCATTGGCGCCTGCTGTCCTACGCGAAGGCAAGCCAGAAAAATGTATGAGGCGAAGGAAAATATGTGAGAAAGTATTGGGGGAGTGAGGCAGACAAGTTAGCAGGAATACCCTGAGAAAAACCCCACCCCACGACAGTGTTAACCTCACTATACATATGCAACTAGTCAGGGCATTGACACAAGTTAGAGCCTACAGATTTCTCAGTGAGCAATATCGATTAAGTATACGCCAACATTGCAGTAATGTACACACGGCCTATATTTCTAGCTAAACATTTCATTATCGCTATTTAATGAATACTAGCTTCACTTTTGCAAGTGGATTATATCTATAAACAAACGTCATTGTTAGCAATTATTAGTTTAAAAACAACGTGTTGTTGTTTTTTTTTTAATTTTTTGGTTGCATTCTTGCTCCTTAAATTTTATAACTATTACCAGCAGTTATTCCATTTCGTGATTTTCAAAGTCGTTACAGACGACGTCTTAACGGTATTTAAGTAGTTTACTGAGCAGCGATTATATTTTTTATTTTAATTGTAGATTTTAAAACTTCGTGCGTGAAAATACGAGTGTAACAAGATTTTGAGTGCTGCGGTATAAAACTTCTAACACCTAAATAATAGCAAAAAAATGTTACCAACACCAGAAAATACTTTTAAGAAACTCCTGGTTACTTAATTATTTACAAACATTACGCTAGTTTTTATTGTTTACAACAAACAAATTATTTACATTGTTTAACGAAGATATGCTGCAAGGAAAAAAAAAATTCCTTTTAATGATTTTGAAAAAAGCATATTAAAAAATATTCTGGAATGAACACATAATGTTTTATTTTACAAAATTATTTCTCTAATTCTACGTGTTGTAAATAAAATTTCGTTAAATTATGCAGAAACAGAGTTCATGCTATGTAGTTGGCAACCAATAATTTATTATGGCCCCAAATCAGGCCTGCAAATAAAGACTAGACATCTAACCTGGAAATGCCAACTCGTTCTCTTTCCATGCTCCTTGCGCCAAGTTACAAGTGTTGTGCAAGATGGCGGAAGCGGCAGGTTCGTTCAAAAGTTGCACCACAATACGAAAGCCATATTAGGGGAATGAGATTACAAATTAAATATAGAGGATAAGTAATCGATTATTTATTGCCAAATGTAATAAATTAGCTTCCAACAAACACACAATTAAAATTAAAATTGTTTTCACTGTGTAAAAGTGAAGATGTAGTTATTCTGCAAAATGACTTCTAACGACTTCTCGTNACTTCTAACGACTCCTCATGAGACATGTGGTGGAGTGACACAAGATGTTTTCCACCTAGAAATGAAATGACAATACTTCATAATTTCTTCATGTACGCTTATAAATATATTACGAAAATTCAGGGGAAATCGAAATTTAGATTTATTAAAAAACTTTCCTTGTACATAAATAATAATTATTTATCTTATTTTGCATCTATGTGGTTTCATAGACGCCTGCAGTAGCTCGTAGTTTTTCAACAACATTTCTACAATAATAAATTATTATTGTATATTCAACGATAGCAAAAACAGTAATTTGAATATTTTATCATCGTTTGACACATTATCATTATTGCGAACATTCACATTTTTTTTTCTTATTTAAATAACAATACGTAATACATGCAATTTGAATGGTATTTGGTACATACATAAAATATAATTACCGCTGAACAACACAGCTAGGTCTTGAGAGCCGATGCGGGTGATTGAGATGAGTATGGAGCAGCGCCTGAATGTAGTAGCGTGGGGTGCGGGAGATCTCAAGGAAAACCGCCGACCAGAGGCATCGTCAAGCACGATCCCCAAAAGCAAAAATCCGGGAGTGGCACTGCCGGGGATTGGACCCAGTTCGCTTAGGTTGGATTTAAAACGGCTAACCGTTCAGCCACTGCGGCCGCGTTCTGTAAGGAATATTTGATCCGATTTCATATTAAGCTATTTATTTCAATGTTCAAATGTAATTTGTGTGCAATTTAAATGACTCCAAAAGAACTGTGTAGCGATTATGCAATTACATTCACCCTTATTTGTTCTTTGGGCTGCCATTGATATTCTCGTTTCTGTCATTGCAATTTTATTCTGCAATAAATGCGTGAATTCAGTTTCATGATATACGTTGTCATCTTGTCATCGGTTAGGTATAATTTTGATAGTGGTATGATGAAATTATGTTCACATGGTTGTAGTCATTACAATATTATAAGCTAAAGGTGATTTTCTCTTTAGAAAGGTTACGCCAAAAGTACATGCAATCAGGTCCTGTACAAATAAAATTCATTTGGACATATTATCATGAACCATGCAATTATTGTTAAATATCACCATAAGGGACATAAAAGTTTTCCTAACCATTCTGACAACATTTTAACTTTCATTTGGTTTTTTACTTTTTATTATGAACGTATTTTTTCGTCCCGTTTCTCTTACTCAAACTAGTACTAACCTTTTCGTTAACCAGGAAATAGCGATCAGTTGCCATGTTACGTTCTTCCAATAATGGCGAGTGCCATTGCCGACATTGTGCAATAGGAAACATTTTTCCCTTCACATTACATGTATTCATTCATTCCACTTATCTAAAACAAAGAGCATGGCTGAACTCACGTCAAGGATGGATATAAATAAAAAGTAACGTGATCCGAGAGGTAGCCACAGGGGCATGAAAAGTAAGAACAACGCCAAAATGAAAGTGAAAGAAAAACTTACATCCCTGTATTACCCATAAAGAGCACATACTGTGGTTCAGGGGTGGTAAAGAAGTAACAGGCCTATGGCTGGTTACTTAATATTTTTGTACTTCTGGAATGATATTTACCCCGAGCTTGCAGAAGGGAGCTGAAAAAGTGGCTCACGTTACACTGCAAAAAAAATGTAACAATAATATACAGTGATGCCTTTTATTAGACATTTATACTACACGTAATCAATGGTTAGTGTTTTATATGAACTTTTATAAGCTATAGGAGAAATGACTTATAACATTTCCCTAATCTTGCTTGAAAATTTCCCTTTGAATATACCGGAAAATGTTGTTTTTTTTACGAAATCACAGATCTACGTGTATAGAAGCGCTATTATTTAAATTTAAAAAACATGACTAAGGCAAAATTTCAGTTGAACTGACACTCTATTGTCTTAGGTTATAGTAAATGCGAAATAACTCAGGTTCGCTTCCCTAAAGCAATTAAATTGCAGAAAAAGAAAGGAATGATAGGAAGTTGGCGCGTCAACAGGAATACGCCAGTTGCTAGATCGATATTGATTACGCAGATAGCAGGAACTCCCACATTTATAAAACATACAATCAATAAAACTCAAGGAAATTAAATGGGAGCTACATTTTTTATGTCATGGCATCTTTCTTCCAAGTCTCAGTGGTTTATGGTGCTTCGAAGTAACCCGGCGAAAACAGCAAACGTTTTAAAGTGTGTAAAATATTGTGGGTAGAGTTGGGAAATATTAATTTTCTATATTAAATATTATAATTATCTTCCTGCAGTACAAGGTAACCTATACACAATTCTCTGAGATTATTAAATTCGACGTTATACTGCTTAAATTAACATTCCATCAGGATGCTTCTAAGAGAATATGTATCTCCCTTCACATAATATACGCTCAGCAGTAAAGCCGCTTTTCATAGTTCTGAAGATTCTTGGACTAGCTCCAATCAAATCCAGTCAACACGAGGATGGAGTCATATAAAGAGGACACGTTTTTGGCATAATACCGACGGTTGCTTACATAACTATTTTTGTGGTTGTTTACCAATATCACTTGTACATTAAATATATTGAAAACGAGATGGATTATGTTTTCAAAGCAATAACGATATCTTTTTCACTCATAATTGGTTTCAATTCAGCTTTAGCAATTCTTGTCTCATCTACATGTTCCGGACTGAGAGAGGCCGTCAGAAGAATCTGTTACATAGATGAGGTGCTCCTAGGAACACATTGGATATATTATCGAAAGGTTTACGCATTTGTAAGCATTCAGTTATGCTGTTCACTCCTGATAGCAAGTTCGCTTTATTCCGTTGACATCTACCTTAAATCTAGCGAATATGACAACTGGTATATCGTGTTAGTTCTTGCAGATGTAATCACCAGAACTGGAATATTGCTCTATTTAGACACTTGCTTGCTATTTGGAAAGATTTTTGATCATATAAATAGAGAGATTAACTATCTGTCTGAGAAAACAATGTATAGAAATGCCTTAATTCGTGGAAGAGTAACATCTAGACGATCCTTGACGATCTCAGTTGAGTCTGATATTTTCAATGCAACATCCAATAGTGTTGTAGATCACCATCCAACCTCTCTCTCTAGAAGGCATGGAACTGATGGCGATGTAAGTGCAATCATGCTGGGTCGTTTACGAGAAATATTCTTCTTCCTACAAGGAACCTTGATCAAAATTAATAATACTTTTGAACTTGAGATATTACTTACCTTGACATACAGTATGTGCTATCTAATGCTTCAGGCGAACATTGTCAGTATCTGTCTGACGAAAATCACTCTCAACGAAATGGTTTTTACTATGAACCTATCCGAAATACTGCCAGCTGTACTATGGAGCCTTAATAATATCTCTATAATAATAATGACAACATTTTTACCTCAACATGTAGCTGCGAAGAAGGACAAGACAATTTCGTCACTGCAGAAACTAAGCCTCAAGAGAAATCTCAGTTCAGTCGCCATGATGGAAGTGCGGCAGTTTGAGAAGCAGGTGTATGAATTGCCCGTGGTCTTCACTGCGTGGGGTTTCTTCCCCTTGAACAGGCAAACCTTCTTTTCACTTTTAGGCACTCTAGCAACTTACATGGTTATGTTAGTTCAATTTCGCTAAGACAAAGTAATGAAATGTACCATCTTTTATTTCTTATGTGAAAATATGCCTTTTTTAATTAAACTACTATGTATTCTCGTAGGTATCGCTTGGCGAATTTTATAATAGGCAACATAAATTCTACAGAAAAGTATCATTAGTAACCATTCCTCTCTAACACTTGGGGCATAATGGTTCTAGGTATAGTCGTTCATAATTCGTGGCATACGTGATATACAAGTATGTAAATAAATACATGCAACCAAATATGAGCGTACTTGAATTTATGTACGCAAGTGTGCATAAACGAATTTATGGTCTCCTTATATATTCATTTGTGTACGAGTGAATATTTTGTGTTTAAAAAAAGTTTTTGAACAACGACAAACTCCATCAGTTTATTCCTTATAAAAATAAAATACGAACCTTTGTGTACCACTTTTCCATAAATGATTATTAAGGGTTCTTTAAAAAAAAAGGTTTATGAAATTTTTTTAGTTAAAAGTATCAGACATAATTTGTAATGAAATAACAAACCGGTGAAATGTGTTTTGCGTAACCGATACCTAACACCTCTGAAAATACGATTGATAAAATCAGCATATTTCATTAGTAGGTGGGAGTTGCCACCATATGTTAGCATGAAACTTTGTAGTATTGATTTTAAAACTATTTGTTAAGACAAGTTATGAATCAGCTACACTTAAGTTAACAGAACTGTTCTTTTTGTCGGAACACTCTCAGATAAACCGTTTTCGGGAAATTCATCAGCAATGTTCAAAACAGAAAGTTAGTGGCCTCACATAGGACTAGTGATTGACTGATTTTCGAGTGAAGAATGAATACAGCTCAATGTACTTTAAATGTGCAAGGAGTCGTGTGGTAAGTGTAATTCTGGGTGATTTTCATTAATGGGTTATTGATGTACTGTGCCACATCAAGAGACACTCTTGTAAATAAGTGGCACTGTGACTTAAAGAGTAACACAACCCAGATCATACTGTAGTAAATTTTTTTTTTTAACATTACAAATTTTTGCATTAACAAAGTAAAAGAACTAAAAATACTCTATATAGAAACTCTTCTGAGGTACTTCAAGACAGACTTTTGTGTTGCCTATACTTTGTTGACGACTCATAGTCTGTTTCGAACATTCCAACCAGTTAACATAAAAGTGTTCCGACAATACGACCGTTGCTCGCCTCCCACCAAGGCGAACCGGGTTCGATTCCCAGCGGCATATTTCCAGGTTTTTCGCATGTGAGAATCTTGCCGGACGATGGGATCTCCCATTCGCCCCGTATTGGGTTCCGGCTCTTCTTCCAAACTCTATTCGTTACATCCCAATCAGCTTTCAAGACCTCGATGTTCAGAGCCGCCCAAATCTCTCCACTCCACTCCACGTACTTTTGAAATTTAAACCAACGGAACCTATCCCGGACCAAGCTATAATATTAGTATAATTATCGTTTTTGCAGCTTTAAAAAAACTAGGATACTGGGTGTAGTCCAGTCATGGATAATTCCAACTTTTCCAAAGCCCTACCGAAGTTCTACTTTCAGGATATCTCTCCGTATTAAGCAAACAAAAGGGAACCTAGTCTAGAAAATTAAACCAAATGACAACGCACCGCATTCGTGCGCACTCAGTTTAATAATATTTTGCATAATAACTATTTCTTAATTGGTATTACCAAAATATATTTTTTCTTCCTGTTTTCATTTGTATTATTTATAAATGAAATATTATATTTTATAAATAAAATAAATTTAAAGTTTGATTTAATAAAAATATAACTTACTTTAGTGTCAACATTAGTACAACACGCTTGTGGAATATGAGATATTTAGGAAATAACTAAATACGTCATAAATGGGGTGATTTTGCAAATGTTTATTGAAAAAGTGCAAAGTAACGGTGATTAGACTATAAAAAAAGTGGCTCTTTGTCACACGCGCATGCGCAGTACCCGGGGCAACGCCGCTCCGCAGACGCTTATTAAACTGACCTCATTAGCAAAAATCGTAGCACGATGCTATACGTTAATACATATTGCAAGGTTTGAATTAACCTCAACACATGCAATCAGAGACTAAAGAAGAGGTATAGTCTATTCGCGGTTCCTTCAAAATTTTTTTAAATCAAACCTTTGAAAAATCACCCCATGTAACGTGCTTAGTTATTTCCTAAACAGCACATGTATCTCAAGCGTTTTATCTATAACTTATTTATAAATTAAGATATTTCATTAAAAATACATATGAATAAAAAACAGTGAGAAAATATGTATATCGGTAGCGCCTAGTACGAAATAGTTCTCATGCAAAATATTTTACAACTAAGAGCTCACGACTTCGGTGCGTTCTCCTTTGGTGTAATTATCTANATATCGGTAGCGCCTAGTACGAAATAGTTCTCATGCAAAATATTTTACAACTAAGAGCTCACGACTTCGGTGCGTTCTCCTTTGGTGTAATTATCTATACATTGTTAAGCTTTTTTTTACACAAGGCGAAGGAATATTCTAGAAGTAGATATGTAGCTAGGCTTCAGATAATTGTGAAGGAACTGT
>NQII01009937.1:12061-27859 GCA_002778355.1 Clitarchus hookeri
CCCCTGACCGGCGGCGCACTAACCGACTGCGCCACGGGAGGTCGGCAAATACGCAACAACAATAAATATTATTTTTATAACGTGAGAGCGAAGAGCAGTTATTCTGGCGGCTGATTACTCATGAAGCATCTGTTAGTATCTTACAAGTTGGTATGCAGGCGGAGTAACACAAGATGCCGCCTTGTAATGGATAGACTGTTTTGTATTCTCGGCGTAGGCTTAGGTTTGAGCTAGGAGATGCGATTTGGATTTTTAGGAAGTTGGTTGGTACGAATGGTGATGTTCGTGTATTAGGACATGTACAGTATTGTGCTTAATAAAGTGTATGATGTAATAAGTTCTTTATTATCGCGGCATGACCGTGGAGCCAGCCTCTTGAGCAAGTCGAAGCACGAAGTTAAGTGGAGAGTTGTGCAGTGTGTATGCCGGGAGTTACGGGACAGCTGGGAGTTAGCGCTCGCGGCGAGGAGTGGTGGTTCGCTGCCGCCAGGTTAACCGCACATCGCAGGTTGGCGGAGGGCGCGCATGGAGGGCCCCGCTCTTTGTCGGCCGCGCATTCGTGGTTAAACCAGCGGAACGATGGGATGGAACGGGCCGAGCGCGCTTTTCTCCGCGGATAATCGCCGCCGTGATAAATGGTAAGCGATAGCGGAGCAGATGCTCAGACGCTCTGTGTTTGATGTTGTTAACAAATATGTTCACGGCCTGCTGGGCTTCGCGCCGTGAACAAGCATCTGCGCGCCGGTGCCAGCCAGCGCTGCTGTTCCCGGGGCGGGGAGGAGGTGGCTTTTTATTTCCTCCCTTAATACCCTTTTATGTACTACTCGTTTTGTGATGCCCGGTCGTTGAGTGCGCTCCAAGCAATTAGGTCATTAATTCCAACACCACGCGTTGATCTGCGTAACATGACCTTGTGTCCAATATATTGAAGACTTCAAATACACGAGTAACAGTTAGAGATACCTTAGAGCAGTTTATACAAACAAGAATGTAGGGTAGCCAACCCAACACCCTCCTCCCCCCTTGTTAAAGGGCCACCAACAATATTTATCTCCGCTCCCTCCCGTCGCCGTGGAATGGATATAGTTTATCACTTTTTCTGTACTTGCGCATGCGCAGTACGTTGGAAATTGGCCCACTGCTACAAAAACTAGGAAAGAAATAAAATACTTGTCGTTTGGTGCTCTAAAACAGAAAACACGGCTGACGGCCACAGTACACAAAACTGCAATAAAATATGGAGCAACATATTTCTTTTCCCCGCGACAATTCTTCCGTTTTTAATTTTGAAGAGCTTCGAACCTTTTAGTGTTTATTTTCCTGCTGCAAGGCAATGCACATCACAAATACATTTTTCATTTTCCACTGGAATTTGTATGTTGAACAACCTACGCGCACTCGCGCAGTTGCAGTTTTATGTAAGAATTGTGTGACTGATTCTCCACCGCAACCTGATTACCTAAATACTTATCAAAATCCAGCATAGAATTACGCACAGTGTGTACCGACCATCAGAACAATATTCACAACCATATTTTGAACACGTGCAATAAACCCTGTTTGAGTTGGTCTCAATCAACTCCAAACAATAGCGGTTTTTTTTCTTCCAGAGTTAAGCTTTATATTACACAGCCATTTCTTGAGAACACAATTTTCGAACTTCATGCAAATATTTTCAGATCTTGCTTAAGTCTGGAAAAAAAAGCTTTTAGTATCTTCGCTACACGCCTGAACTGAGACGAACTGGAAGCGTTGTAAAATGTCGGACCATGTGAATAGCGATAACCTCGCATATTGAAATTACTGCAACTTAATTTAACTACGAAAAACTAAAGCCGCGCCACATGAGGATTTCATTAAGTTATAACTTGTTGAAGATCGGTTGAAGTGCGCAGAATAAATATAAATTAAACAATATATGAAATGTTCACTAAGAGAAATTCTTCTCGACGTTTGATACAACTATATAAATAACACTTCAGGTGACTTATGTATGTGTGCTGGCGTAGCGCAATGGATGTTCACGGTAGGAAAAATTTGACAACTGAAAATATTAAACATTTTTTAATTTATCACGCTATTTTCTTCCAATCGACGAAGGCCGTGGTGGTGCAGTGATCAGACTACTAGTCTCCCACAACGGCGAACCAGGCTCGATTCCCGGCAGAGTCGCTCCCGGATGTTCGCACGTGGGAATCGTGCCGGACGATGCCACTGGTTGGTGGGTTTCCTCGGTGATCTCCCGTTTCTCCCACCCTTGCTTTCCGGTGCTGCTCCATACTGACTTCACTTCACCCTCATCTATACTCAAGTCCTCGATGTTAGGAGCCGTCCAAATCCTTTAATTCCATTTCAATCAATACTCACAATGTTAAGTCTTTCAACAACATAGTAAGCCTAATTATTTATACAATTATTATTACACATTAGAAATCAACCACACTAAAAAAATAGTAGTTTTTGAGATGCACAATTTTCATGCACAAAACAAAGTAGTGTTTGGCATATTTAATTTTTTCAAATTGGAATTATGTAATATCTAATTTATTGTTTACATAATTAATTTTATCAGCTTTAACAGTATTTTAAATTGTATAATCTACCATTTTTTAAAAATTTTTATTGCAACTATGTATTTTCCAACTATTACACCAAAAACACCAAATTTAATGTCCAAATTTACTCAGCTACCTTAAATATAAACACGGCATTAAGCTAATGTAAGGTGATAACCATAAAACAAAATTCTATCTTAGTTTTTTTTAGTTATTGTCCTGATTTTACTTTGCTTGTTTCAGTAACTTATCTGTAGGATTTAAAATTCCCAAGAATACTTTATTTTAAAATTTAGTAAACACACTCTACGTTTGTTTGACTAATATTGATTACGGACCCTTTACATGTGTTTTACTATGCACAACATATCTCGTTCTCTAAACCACGCATAAAGGTACGAAAATAAAGAAAATATTATTCTGTGGTCATTAACGTCATTATTTGGTAACCGCGAATGTTTGGCGATATTCGTTCACGTACGACTCTCTTTCCGAGTCTTGAACAATTGCTTTTTCTAGTTCAGAACAGCAGGGAACGAGGGTCTTCATGGAACTAGTTTTATTTGACGATAAGAATTCTGCAGGTAAAATTAAAGTTTTGAAGAAAAAAAATGTCTTCACCAAGAACCACTTCGTGTCTCTGGGCGTTACTGTGAGTATACCGCCCTCAGTTATGAATCAGTGAACATTTAACGGAAGCAGAGAAAATAAACGTAATGTGGTGAGAAATTGGAGCGCGGGAGTAGACGAAAGCTTGGCAATTGCTTAGTTTCACAAGTTTTATAGAAATTCCTACAGTGAATTCTAATCTCCGATTTACTGAGTGTTAACTGCATTTCACTGCGTCACTCAGAACGTGTAATATATCTGAGTTCTCAGTGACTGTTGTTACTGACTCAAACCACTGGCTGCAGTTAAACATGTGCTGGTAGAAGGTCTGCGGGTAACTGAGAGACCTTCTTTCGTCGTTTCTTCTTTGTGCAAGTTGTATATCCTTCCGCCAAGTGTAAAAATCGACGTTCCTGTACTTTATTTACAAGTATATATTCATGCGCCGATTAAGTGGCTCTGTGAAAATTTATAACATTAATACGTTACTACGACTTCAATTGTCTCTCTACTGTTAATAGAAAAAATAGAATGCGATTTAAATATTTAATGTGGAAGTAATTAAAATTATGACACTTTAAATTTGACTTAAACCACCAGAGCTAATAGTTATAGTTCGTTGCCAAAAGTAGCGCACAGTATTTACGTTAAAATATACACAAATTACAACAAAATATTTTTTTTAAAGAAAAATTGATTTATATTATTATTGGCTTATATTTTCTAGTTTAACTTTAACGTAAGTCCCGTTAAGACTCTTTTACGGTAACAAAAAACCAGTTTTCTAGTGGAGTGTACCTGTTTCGTTACCAAAGCCAATGCCATATTAATTCGAAAAATAATTAATTTATCCTCACACCTGGTGATAAATTGTAACACCTGGTGATAAATTGTACCTTTGAACATATATGCTCGTGACAGCTAAGGGTAACAATCACAATATATACAAATACATGGTCACCTCTAGGCGTACAGAATACAAAACCAAGAAATTCCTTGGAAAAACACAACTTTTTTTTAGCAAAATTACACATCTTGTTCTTAAAACCAGTATGCATGCATGCATTTTAAGAATAATATTATCATTTGCATATTGTTGATCATTATTCTCCCACATGGAAACTGAATGCTGTAAATCGCATGATTGTGTTTTATGCTACATTAATTTTAAGAAGGTGCGGTCTTTTCGTGTTAGGCTGGTTGCGGACTGACGAGATTACAACCTGATGTTGGCTGTACGAAATTGTAGTTAAACTACTGCTGCTTCAATTTATTTTACGGCAGCGTTCACGATAACGTAATATCATACATAAAGAAAACATAATATTATAAGTAACTGCGTAAAACGTTATTTCAGATAGGCGATGCTTAAAACAATTTAGTTTTTGAAAATAGTTATGAAAGCGGCATGAAATGTAAACAAGAAGTTACTTATATAACTAATGATCTTACTTTCCTCAACATGGGTGCAATTAATTTTTAAATAAGTACTTAATAACTAAATTGGAGGGTAGGACTTGATTTATTTTTGAAAGCAATATCATTAGAAATGAAACCAGAAACTTATGCAACAATAGTGAGTCAATTATAAATTCACACGTGGCTTACCCGGGACTTGAACCCAGAAAACCTCATACAAGAAGCTAGTGTGCAATAAACTGCATTACGGAGGTCGGATTCGGAGCATTAACTTCGGATTTTATAAGTTAAACGTTTAAAATAGTAGGGTTTACGGACGTAAAACATTTACAGGGCTGTCATTTTTAAAATAAGAGACTAAACCACTTAAAACTTGCAAGTTTACATGGCCTACCGTATAACTATTTTTGTGAAGAATTTGTTGGAAATCGGTTGATTTGCTTTTGAGATATAGCATAAAAACTTTATTTTCTTGTTTCGTGCTATCTTAAAAAATAGCCAAAAAGAGACTTTGTATACGATGCTCCTAATATACTGGATGGTCCACCTAACGTGACACCCCCAAAATTTCCGGAATGGTTGCAGATCACGAAATGCGGTTACTGCTAAATGAAATTACGTACGAGAGCAAGTAATTTGCCGTAAAGTGACTATTCATAACACGTGCATGGACAGAAATAATTAAACCACATATGATTTTCCTCCTGGAAACATACATTTATTTCAACGGCATCTGAAAGTACGTGCAAAGAGGAATTCAGTGATATAGGATATGCAATGAAATGTAACACAAAAACGCCATGACATAATGTGCAAATATAATTAAGTTAGGTGGGCCGGTAGCATGGGGCAGTGGACCTGTACTCACAGCTGTAAGCAAGCGACACGCTCCATGACTCACCCTGGCTGGACCGCTTTCTAATCTGTTATAAGTGGTATTGCAGTGTGTGGCTGTACGTACGGAATGAAGTTCACGAATGAGGAAAAACCGGACGCTCTACTTATTTATAGTGAGTGTGGCAGAAATGCCAAGCAAGCCGTCCAAATATATGGTGAAAGGTAGCCTAATCGGACGCCCATCTCACGGCAAACGATAGGAAGAATTTACACACGTCTCTAGTAACGAGGTGATTGGAATTCCACAACACGAGTGCGACGAAAGACTGCTACGGGCGAGACGCATCAACACGATGTGTTGCCACGTGTCAATGCAAACCCCCATATGGGTACGCGAGAACCGTTCAGGTTCGTAAGAATAAGTAAAACAAGTGTTACGGTTACTGCGCCAACGGAAATTCCATCCATATAACGTGTCTCTTCATCAGTCATTACATGAAGGTGATTTCAAGCAGCGTGTTCAGTTTTGTAGGTTTGTTCTGATGTCTGTAAGGATGACAGCAATTTTCTGAAAACTGTATTATTTACCGATGAAGCGAACTTCACAAATCATGGGCGCATAAATTTAAGAAATATGCGCGACGGAGAATTCGCGCTGGGTCCGGCACGTGGAGCACCAGCGACAGTGGAAAGTGAACGTGTGGTGTGGAATCGTTGGAGACTACGTCATAGGGTCATAATTCATTCAAAGGGCAATGACCGGCTGCACGTCTGCCCATTTCCTCAGAGAACTTACTGGCATTTCTGGAAGACATACCACTCGTCATACGTCGTGATATGTGGTTTCAGCATGATGGTTGTCCTGCGCATTGTGCTTTGGTGGCGAGGCAAGTGTTAAATGAAACGTTTCCAAACCGGTGGTTAGGGCGTGGTGGTGTTGTAAGATGGCCAGCTTGCTCCCCCGACCTCGCACCTCTCGACTTTTTGCTGTGGGGGACACTGGAATATATATACGACGCCAGAAGACATGCAGGAACGCATTGTGGCAGCTTGCAGAGGCGTTACGCCATAAATACTTCAGGCCGCTCGTCAGTCGCTACATGTGCGTTTACAGATGTATGTTGCTGTCGATGACAAATACATCGACCACATCCTGTGAAAAGAGCTAATGCAAAGCGTTTCAACCATAACTGTGCTCTTTTGTACTATGCATGCGGATGGGATTGCATTTTTCCGTAGGTTGTATTGTTCAATTTTTGTTGTGCATCTGTACGCACTCGTTAATCAGTACTGTTAATGACTAGGAAACAAATCTCCTGAATTACGTTGGTTTCTGAATAAAATGTAATGAATTTATATCAGACTTGCACTCGTATTGCCCGTCTTCCCTCCGCTGCGGTGCTCTCCTTTGTCCAATATCGCATTCCGGGCCCCTTGCCCCATTAAGGTAAGCGCTACGCTGCTATAAGGAAGCGGTCCCGCCAGGATAAGTCACGGCGCGTGTTGCTTGCCTACAGCTGTGAGTACAGGTCCACTGCCCCATGCTACCGGCCCACTTGACTTAATCATATTTGCTCATTATTTCTTGGCGTTTCTGTGTTACTTTCCATTACATATGCTGTAACACTGAATTCCTCTTTGTACGTACTTTCAGATGCCGTTGAAATAAATGTATGTGTCCAGGAGAAAAATCATATGTGGTTTAATTGTTTATGTACATACACGTGTTATGAATAGTCACTTTACGGCAAATTACTTGCCCCCGTACGTACTTTCATTTAGCATTTCGTAATCTGCAACCATTTCGGTTAATTTTGGGGGTGTCCATGTTAGGCGGATCATCCTGTATACTGCCAACATACAAATTTTGGTTGAAATTGGTTAATTTGTTTAAATAAATGTGGCAAACTTGCCTAATATTTTTTATGAATGCGCCATTTTGAACATTGATGTCTGACTAACTTTAATTGTGTAAGTTTACATGGCCTTCTAAAGCATTTATGGTGTGCACAATTAGGTGGAAATTAGGTGAACTGTTCTAGAAATATATAAGAATTTAAATTTTTTTTCTACTGGCACTACTTTGCAAATAGATTGGAAAAATTGTATCTATATGTACATAATTAATGCTTCTAGTAAATACTGCAATTGTTAAAAAATTTGGTTCAAATTTGTTGAAATTTTAATAGAAAAAATATACTAAAGTAATTATTTTTATTAACACCATTAAATAAATAACACCGCACCTCAAACATGTCAGTCTACATACCATACTGTAGTACTATTTGCGTGTAACATTTGGTGGGGATCGGTTGATTGGTCCTCGAGATATGGCATAAAACCTCCATAATTTTCATGTGGCGATCTTCATAAATGGAAGACAAAAAGTTATATATTAGCAGATTCGATGAGTGTATACTGCTAGTATACAAACTTAAGTTAAAATATATTACATAGTTTCGTATATATAGCACACTAAGCTAAAATGATTCTATAGCCAACATTCTGAAAATAAGTGTTTGTCACACTTGAAAAATATATATGATAATATGGCTTACTGCACTACAACTATTTCGCCAAAATTGGCAAGAATGGGTTGATTGTTTCCTGAGATATGAGATTAAAACTTTATTTATTAGTGCTGTGCTTTCTTACAAAATGGAGGACACAAAATGCTCCGTGTAGGTACTTTTTATAATTGTAATATCTGCTGCAAGCATGCAGAGTTAAGCTGGCATATATTACGATATATCATTCTAATTTAAAATGACCATATGGCCGCCATTTGAGAATAATGGTCTGACATGCTTAAAGCATACCAATTAACATAATCTACCTCAGTACTACTTGTTTGCCATGTTTGCCAAATTTGACAGGAATTGGGACAATTTTTTCCCGATATATGACATAAAAATGGTTTTAATTCTCATGGCACTATCATACAAAATGTTGGTAAAAATATGCTTCATGTAGATACAGTTGATATTTGTAATATCTGCTGCCAAAAAGATAAGTTGGAAATGATAACATTGTTTACAGGATATAGCGTATAAAAATAAAATATCTATATTTCCGCCTTTTGCGAGAAACACGTGTTTGCTACATTATAATGTTTGCACTTGCACGTCACTCTCTCTCTCTCTCTCTCTCTCTGACCTTAAAATGTAAGGAATTTGTGGTCTAATTGGAGAGAGCGTGAGTGTGTGTAGACTTACGCAGTCATTTGTTTTGGCTGAGTAAAGAGTGTTTAATACGTTTAATACAAGATTAGAAAAGACATTTTCGTCTACGGTAATTATATACTCTTGTACGGGCCTTAGATGACAATAATTATATATGCATACAAAAACTGCAAAAAATTATGCTTTCAAATTAAACAGCCTATTTGCGGAAACATGTTATCTCGTGCACACAATAGCCTAATTTAAATTGGAAATTTAGAATATGTTATAGGTATAAAATAGTAAAATCCGCGAAGTAATTCGGCGTCAGCGTGAACTGCAAAATTTTTAAAATGGTTTATTGATTTCAGTTACTGGCGCAGAATTTCTTTGGCACGTCCCGAAAGACTTTCGAGCTATTAATGAAAGTCCAGAACAGAATCAGCAACATCCTGCAAGTAAAACTATGATACACCCATGGTTACTTCCAACATTTCTGAAGCCCTGCTAAAAATTCTACTTTCAGGCTATTCCTCCGCCTCATGCAAGCAAATCTTAAGATGGCCGCCAGGTTGAAGAAATTTTGCACGACTGAGGCCTAAAAGAGTGGAGCGCCAGGGGCGACTGAAACATGTGCATCAACTCTCTCATCGCCTCTACGCGCAAAGCACTGAACTGGCGTGCAGTCTTTCCGTCGATAACGCGCCTCCATGAGACTTTCTTTGGAGACCTTGCCATTTTATGACGTAATGATAAAAATAAATGTTTCATGCACGTCCCATTTCCTTTTTTTAATGTTTTGTACTGTAACATTCATACTTAAAAATGACCGTGAAAATACCCGTTTGAGCCAATTTCGCAATCACAATGGAGCAACTGAAAAACGTATTTAGACGCTTAACGTTTTTTAAATGCTATTCGTAAGCAGACCTTAATCAGACACGTTGGACGGTTTTTTAATAAAACGTTTCCTGTTGTAGCTCTGCACACCGTCCGGCGGCCTACCCAGGCCGCCGAAAATTCTAGAAAATTACACCAAAGGACCACGCACCGCATACGTGCGCACTCAGTTTGATATTGTTTTGCTTAAGAACTATCTCTTTCTAGGTATTACTAACACCCTCTCTGTTTTTATTCATATTAATTATAAATGAAATACTCTAATTTATATATAAAATATAATATAAAGTTCAATAAAGAAGTACATTTTTTTATGTTAAAAAAATAATAAAACGCTAATGATATCGACATATTTAAGAAACAACAAAACCCATCACATATGGGGTGGTTTTTCAAAGGTTTGTTTCAAAAAGTGTGAAAATACCACGATAAACTATAGCAATTTTTCGCAAACGATCTGGTCTTGCGGTAGTTTTCAGTGCTATAAGCACACAATATCAGTTTTACTCGTGTCAGTGGTTGCTGTATGAATGAGACGACGTTTTCTTGATTTACAGGACTGCTTAGAATTAGCATCTTCGAAATTTGACATCCGTGATTCACAGTTAATGCGTGACAAACAAAATACACATCTTTTTAAAAATAACTGACGGTATAATAATTCAGATGTATTTAGCCGCTAAATATTTTCCTATGTATATATCACCGTCCATGTTAGACAGTCAAATAGGTAAGTATAGGCTATTCACGGAAAAGTGAGCGCTTTTTCAACCCCTGTCATTTAGAATAATAGTCAATAATTATATTTTATTGTGGCCTTATACATTAACTTTCGAGTCCGGTGAAATATATACACCGTGTTTGTTAATTACATGGCAATATTTATTTTAAAAAGTGGCGGAAGGGTAAGAATGGCTGAGAGGAAAAAAGTAACTAATGCCTCAAAAGTGCTAACTTTACCGTTAACAGCCTATAGCTCTCAGTCGGAGTGTGGAGCAAAAATTTATCGGAGGTACAAAGTAAATAAGTACACAGATACGAAATGGCGTGGTGGCGCCTTTGATGCGGGCGTCACCCATTCTCTCATAGGCTGTGCGAGGCTCTGGGAACGGGCATTGTGTCTGATTGGCTACCGCGTGTTTCGAAAGGTTTTCTATTGGCTGGGCCGCCGGCTGGCGAACAGGTTACCAGACGTGGGTTGGCGAACGGCGTTCCAAAATTTTGCTGGCCAGTGACGCCATTTTGCTGGCGTGTGCTGCTGGATTTCGCGGTGTAAATCTTGATTCACATTTACGCCGATCACGCCAAACGGACAGAGCGGTCAGAACCTATGGTTATTCACATGTAAGCAGATTTCCGGCGTCACCACTTTGAATTTTTGGATGCACTTTGTTTGCAACCACGCTTTTGCGTTCGTGATTTGTAATATCAAGATTCATTCCATAAAATAATGGGCAACAAACAAGACGATGTAGTGTTTCTATTCTGTTCTGTTAATTCCACTCTAGTTCGAATTTTTACTAAATGATTTTCAAAAGGCTTCAGATGTTTTAGAAAATTAACGTTTAGACTATGTTTACGTATTTCGTTACACATCATACATTTAACAATTCTATGCTGCTGCATCAATACATGTTTATTATCGAAGAAATTAGTAGTATAAAATATGTGTGAACCGACTATCTTCTGGGAAATATCCGAGTAGTCTGCTTTTTCCGCGGGCAGAAATTCCGGCGTGAGCTCAACTTTTCTAGGTGGTTCGCGCGGTAAACGAGGACGGCTTCTGATCGGCTGTCCAGCGTGGCGTTGTACAATATATGTGAACCAGGCATAGGAGGCTGTTTGACCTCTCTATATGTATTTCACGGTAGAGTGGGCAATTTTTAAATCAATCTTTGACGAATGTCACTGCCCTCACTTGCACATATTTTAACGGATACTTTTGACTGGCATGTACACTGTAAAGTCGGTAACGACGGAGGGAAAATAGTTCTAGGTCTTGATGTTGAATTAAAAGTTCTAGATAAACATTTGTGAATACTGAAATTATTTCTTTTGTCTTCTGTTTTTTAATATGTACACATCAATGTAATAACTAACCAATTTCTAAAAAAAAAATATTTTTTTTTTCTAATAATTTAACAATTTTACTTGACCGATGTATGAATAAAGTGAGCAGGCCCACGGCAATGTTAATTTCGTATGTGGTGTAAGAATACACAATGTGCGTGCAAGTATATCTTGAGCAGGGCTTTCGAAAGTGCTCAGTTTATCGCGAACAGCCTACATAGTATTCGTAAGTAGAGTACATACACGGTTATTTCACACTTTTCTCAAGCCCTACTACAGTTTTACTTCCAGGATACTCCTCCGCCTCGTGCAAACTAAGCTTAACTAAGTCTAGAAAATTACACCAAAAGGACAACGCACTGAATTCGTGAGCACTCATTTGTAATAATATTTTGCATGAGAACTATTTCTTATTAGGCGCTATCAACACAGACGTTTCCTCACTGTTTTTATACATAGCGCATTTATTATAAGTGGAATAGTATAATTTACAAATAAATTATAGGCAAGACTCTTAACTTAACGCAAAATAAGATGCTTTTATTTTAACAGAGGTATAAAACCCGTGTGATGCATGGCATATTTGGAGAGTAACTAAACACGTCATACATTGGGTGATTTTTCAAAGGTTTGATTCGAAAAGTGTGAAGAAACCGCGTATACTGTGTGTGGGAGGCGTGTTTTGGTGACGGAGAGGTATATGGACGTGGCTTTGCGACGTGGTTTACACATCTGCCGTGCGAATGCCGCTCATTTAAGCCGAAGCCGGGGTGGGGCCCCAATCGTCGAGAGGTAGCCGGCCAATCGAGCGCACACTAGAGAGGGATCGCGAGCACAATCTGCGGACTGCTAGTGTTCGCAGAACAAACACAAACATTGCCAGATGTCCCGCGCGCCTACTAACCTCGCTGAAAACGTCAGTCGGCCGGCCGGTCGGAACTTTGCAAACGCTGTTGCTGCTCTAACAGTCGCCTCTATATAGTTAATCAAGCAAATATGCAGAAATAAAGACGTATAAAGATGTCCTTGTCAGTACATGCACGTTAATATAGAGTTGTTGAAAGTAGTTCTAGGCCTTTCAAGTTGTACTTGTTGATTTTAAAATATTGGTTTCGAAAATAGGATTTTGTTTGTTTTATACTAGTTTTTATATTTAAAACTAGGCAATAATTTATATAAAATAAACATATTTTTTGTTGCAAACGACGCTGCGGTGTCTTTTGATAGAAGAACGGATATTGATAATTATGTCGACGGCGATGTTACTTTTTACATGTTGCCGAAGAATAGTTGCTGCAAAAAAATTATAGGATAAACTAGGAAAGGCTGTAAAATAAGGTTAACTACGGATAATTTATAAACACAAGTGGGACATTTGTTTTCTTATTAAAATTATTTCGTTCATGAACCAAACATTTTTGGCTTCTTTACATGAAACATACATTATAATTTGTTTACTTATAGCCTAAAGTAACCCATTTGTCTCATAAAAAATTTAATTGCTTCTGCTTTTTGCTTGATTACTCAAAATAATTTGTGGGCTATTATTATTTAGTAACATTTTCCTGTTTTTGAGTTTCAAATATCTTGTAGTCCCATTTTTAAATCCACATGGAAATTATTGCGTTGATATACAAGACAGAATGTAGTTATCTATCACAACTAACCGAAAACTATTTTTAATACACGTTATTTTATATATATTCGTTAATCATTAAAAGTTTTATATTTACTAAATGAAATGTGCTAGTGCTTTGCTTCTAACAGATATAACTAAAATTATAGGCTAAAAGAAACTGTTGTGTATCGCCAACTTATATAGTATGATTTAAAAGTCAATAAAATAGCAATGTATATGGAACTCAAGGCTACTAGTCCTGAGTCAAGTTGTTCTAAAACTGCAAAGCATGAAGACCAAAGTGAAGTCCAGTTT
The DNA here is from genome assembly GCA_002778355.1 of Clitarchus hookeri. Lineage (NCBI taxonomy): Eukaryota > Metazoa > Arthropoda > Insecta > Phasmatodea > Phasmatidae > Clitarchus > Clitarchus hookeri. Next base: position 25,546 of record NQII01009937.1, read on the forward strand.
TATCTTACAGTTTTCAGTTCTAAAGTCACTGTGCTCTAGCAAGCAAAATTTTGCTCGCAGGGCACTCCGAGAACGATAATCCTGTTGAAAGTAAAATTTATTTTTGTACTGACATAGGAGCGGGATGGGGTGGATATATGCGGCTGAAAACTCCCCAAAAATCTTTAGGAATGAAATTATACAATCCATCTGAGTACCTAAGGTTGACTGGAGTGTAGGATCAGGAGCGTGAGTTACCGTGAACATCGTCCGATACGGCTGAATGTTCAACATAGTTACAAGATGCTCGTTAGAGCTTAGAAATAATTTAGAATCGTTGAAGGCAACTGACAGGGTAAATATTAGCAATGGAAGACCACCGGAGTACATTAGAAACTTTAAATTGGAAAAAAGAAACTTAAATTTGGGGTTCCTAGTATTACGGTTCTGCACAGACCAGGAGTTCACAATTTTAATGAGCTCTAAAAAACTTGTTTAACAATTCGGTGCTCATAAATTTGGCCATGCCAATGTTTGTATACTGGCCGCCAGCAGCCCTGCCAAGCGAGGGCGACACTGCGTGTACGGACATAGAGAACTCAGCAGAACTTAGTATTTCGTGAGTTGTCTGTTCTCTGGTTCAAAATACCGCAAATAATAACTCTTCTCCACGTCATACAACTTCATTTTGCTTTCGTTCTTGTTTTATTTCAGTCTTGATTTGAAATTTTTATGCAAACACTTGGTTATTTTGTCCATGTTCAGTTCAACATTGCTCCTGGCTGAAATCTCATGGTGAACAGGATTTATGGTTTATTGTGGCTTTTTAAAGTGGATTCTGTAGATTCTTGCAACATACGCGGTTGTGTGCATTCAACTTAATACAGGAAAATTTTCTAACGGCTAATCAATTTTAAATGGTTTAATGAACTATTACAATGAAAATAATCATGCAGTTTTTATATTTTGATTATTTTAATTTTAATCATAATTTTTTTTTTCGGACGTAATAGGCGATTTTTTCTACGAATTCCGGTTTAATAATTTTTTAATTTGGTTTATTAGAAGTATTGCTACAGTCTTAATAACAATATTTCGTACTCTATCTCATATCATCATCGCATAAATGTTTAAGATAAACTATTGTTACGAAGGCGTTGCATTGCTGGGGCTGTGGTGGTGTAACGGTTAGACTACTAGCCTCCCACCTAGGCCAACCGGGTTCCATTCCCGGCGAAGTTGCCCCCGGATTTTCGCGGATGGGGATCGTGCCTGGGGTGGGTTTCCTCGGGGATCTCCCGTTTCCCCCGCCCGTGCATTCCAGCGCCGCTCCATACTCACCTCACTTCACCCTCGTCGGCTCTCAAGACCTCGATGTTAAGAGCCGCCCAAATCTCATCACTCACTCACGAAGGCATTGCACGCCTTGCAGGAGAGTAGTTAAAGCTGCATAAAATGCAAGGGCAATTTGATGTAAGCCAGAGCCGATAGCTACGGTAGCCTCGCTGTCCGTGATCGTGATCAGTCCGCCGCTAATCGCAAGTAGACATTTTCTGCGTGTATTGTATCTTCTTAAACGCAATTCCTAGTCAAAATGTTCAAACCACTCAAGGTCACGTCTGGCCTTAAGGAAGCTTTGCAACGGGTCTTCCCAGCGCTGCGATATGCATTCCCGGGTAGCTGAATTTATAGCAAATTACATCTGTAACAGTAAGATATTATTACACGTGATGCAAGCCAGGGGACCGAACTACAGATGCCACTTTGTACACTTTTCCTCTTTCCCTTAAGAAAACTGCGCAGGAAAATAACTAAAAATGCTCTTTGACAATTGTTACTATTATCTTCTTCTTTGGATATATCTAATAGGATAACATTAAGAGGTAGATGCTGAAAATAATAGTTTTATGCTTTTCTTGAGGAAATCGTGTTTTCAGAACGTTTATTTACTGATATACGAGTATACGTGGAAACACTAATTTTACAGCCCCTGTAGTGATTACTCGGGGAAGGGGAAGGATTCTTGTATAGTAAAATAGGTTAATTTTTAAGTATAAAACGTCATACACATATATTGTTTACCAGAGTTTCAATCCCACAACATCGCGGTCCGAAGTTGACGCGCTAAAATCTCCGCCCGTGNGGTCCGAAGTTGACGCGCTAAAATCTCCGCCCGTGGTCACTAACAGAGAACATATGTTTTCTGAACAGTCGCAACACAAGGCGGGCGAAGGTGCCACGGCCTGGGAGTCTCTGCTGAGGGGGGGTCTTGCAACCCCCTCCAACCCTTTCAAAACACGTGAACAAACATTGGATCTCTCCGCAGTGTTTGTAC
>NQII01009937.1:34136-49792 GCA_002778355.1 Clitarchus hookeri
GAAAACATTTTACTTAAAGGCGCAAAACCCATACTTGGAAAGTGACAACAATAAGTGTTCAGTAGTGAAAATGACACCTTAAACATACTTTGACAGCAAATAATTATTCTCAAACGATACAAATTATTATAAATAACCCTTAGGATACCTGAAAAATAACAAATAAGGTAATTATAAATAAACCAAATGATAAACAACTACATGAAGTAATGTTGTACAAAGGCAATAAGCCCATATCAGAAGATGTAGTATCGGATTTATTTAACTTATTTTTGCTATTATAGGAAAAAAATTTAAGCAGCTAAGCTACCTAAAAGCATACAACAGTGACAAAAGAAATCCGTTAACTATACACTTACTGAAGAGGAAATCAGCAAATATTAAAATAGTTTAAAAACTAAATTAGTAAAACGAATTAATGAAATTAAAAATAGAATCGTGCAGAAGTTAGTTGGTACTCTAAGTTTAACTATTGTGGATCTTGCAGTTAATCATTTATTTTCTATTTGAGAATTTCGTGACAAATGTAAATTTACTTTAGTAAAAGTACGCAAAATGTATTCACATTTTGTAAAAAATTGGTTTGTAAATTATAAATTGACAATTCGTGTGAAAAATAAAACCTGTTACATGATTATGTCAACAGCTGCAATCATTATTTCAGACAGTATGAAATTAAGCTTAAACAATATACCAATAAAAAAGTAAATGTAAAATATTTTAAGTTGCATATTGCTAACAAACTTTATCTTCACATGTCGACTATATTCAAATATTTTACATTTACTTTTCTTATTGGTATATTATAAAAATATTGCCCCTGTAACTGGTATTATGCATTGCCTTAAATAAGTACCACCATGTATCCGCGAAAATATATTGTGCATTAATTCACTCACATATACAGTGCATGTACACAATTTGGGGACATGTGTACAAATCATAAAATAAAATAGAAGAAATATTCATATAAAAAAAGGAAAAAAAAAAACGGAACAAATATAATAATGGTTGCTAAATATTTGATGGTAAAACAAACTGATGATAAAACAAATTGATGATAAACATAAATTAGAAAACACCTGAGGCACTTACATATTATCAGGTGTATGCTTTGTTACTGTTTATGAATGTTTCCACTGTTTTAATTATGCGGATTGATTCGCTTAATATTCGTACTTCAGGTTATTATTTTTTTTGCACTTCATTATGTATTTGTGTGAACTGCTTTACATAATTATTATATGTACATTTTGCACCGTAAATAAATATTTGAACTGCCATAAGCAACCAAATTTAATACTCTTATTGACTATACTTCTTCGATATAACTAACAAAGGTAAGAACATAATTGTATAGTCAATTCTAGGTTCCTTAGAATGTTTTAAAACGAACCTTTGAAAAATCACCCTGCCCATATAGCACAGACACATCCAATGAACGCTGACGGGTGTCACTCTCGGACATTCTGGATATCCTTATTCTGGATATCCAAGGACATCCACGAGTAGCAAAGTTACATTCAAAAGACTACCAACATATATACAAATGTCTGACCAATATCCAAAATGTGATATAGATATTATGGATGTCCTATATACGTCTTTAGATGTAGCCACTTACCTTAAGTGGCTACATCTTTTTACATCTCTTACAAACCCACCTTTGGTGGGTTTGTAATATTTAATGAATATCCAGTACGTGGCACAAACTGGTATATACGACTGGATATCCAAAGGATATATGTATACATTAGAGATTCACTGTAGTACTTAAATTACATTTAGATATTGTGGATATACACTGAAGAGCCAAAGAAACTGGTATAGGCGTGCGTATGCATAACAAAGGTATGGAACCAATCAGAGTAACGCGATGCGGTCGGCAGCTAGATCGGTTACTGCTACTACAATGGTAGGTTATTAATATTTCAGTGAGTTTGAACGTGATGTTATAGTCGGCGCACGATAGATGGGACATAGCATCTCCGAGGTTGCGATAACATTTGGATGTTCGCGTACGACCATTTCACGAGTGTACCGTGAATATCGGGAATCCGGTAAAACATCAAATCTTCGACATCGCTGTTGCTGGAAAAAGATCGTGAAAGAACGGGACAAACGACGACTGACGAGAATCATTAAACGTGACAGACGTGCAACCCTTTCTCAAATTGGCGCAGATTGGATTTGTGGACTGCCCTGCAGGATTCATGGTGTGAATTGCCTCCTGAATACCTTCAGACATTAGTCGAGTCCATGCCACGTCGTCTTGCGGCACTTCTGCGTGCTCGGGGGTCCCTACGCGATAGTAGGCAGGTGTACCAGTTTTTTTGGCTATTCAGTGTAATTAGGATATCCGGTGGATATCCTGTGATATGTGGGAAGAGTAACATGTGAACCTGTTTTTTTTCTCAATAACTTGTATACCACAAATATATAACACGATGATTAACTTTAAAATATCGTATTCTTGAGTAAATGAAACTTTAACTTAGTATCTTCTATAACTTATAATATACATTTTGTATTAAATACTAATGAAAAACCGTGAGAGCAGCGATGTGTAGCAGTACCTAGTAAGAAATAGTCCACAGTAAAATATGGTTTTAACATTGTTTTTTTTAATGCTATTTTTAAATTAAAAGTTGGCGATTGACATATTTAAATTTTTAGGTAGCACTGAAGGAAACATATTTCATTGTTACAGTTAAACATATCAGCGTAAATTACAATGCGTAGGCCCCAGTGAAGTGGAGTTTTTTTTGACCTAGGAAGAAACTTGAATAGGCGAAGCGTACCTTCTCTCTCTCTCTCTCTCTCTCTCTCTCTCTCTCTCTCTCTCTTTCTCTCTCGGGAAGTTTCGCACCGCTGTTAGTACCACGAAAATTATATATATTTTCAATTTTAGCATATTTCATACTTATCACAGCAAAAATTTGTAATTTACAACTGAAACGAGATTTAATTTTTTGAATACTTATTATAATATATTTAGATGTGATGGCGGGATGATTACAAATCCGAAGTTGGCAGAAGTGGCGACTGGCAACATGTCATAGTGTGTAGTTGAAAGAAGCGTTAATTTATCTTGTGAAAAATACTTAAAATTGCCATATCAAGTTTGTACACGTTGTGTTTTTTAAACCTTCCTAGGCAAGTTAAGATGTTGTGATAAATCTGTTTTTCCATGGTAGGAATAAATATATTGTAACGTGCATCGTGACTGCTGTGTGTGATAGAGTATTGTTGCCATTACGTTACATTGAGCCAGTGTGTGTGATTGCAAATGTTGTATATGCGAAATTTATACGTTTTAACCGTAAACTGCTTTTATGACGAAACTAAATTTTTGAAAATCACGTCTGTTTATTTATCACAACGTTGTAACTTTCCCTAGGTGTTTAAAACACAATTGTGTAACGTGCTTACGTTTCTGTGTTTTGAATGTTTGCCACAATCCCAACAAAATATTAAGCCCAGCCAGATAAATTTAAATAAATAATGAAATAAACATAGAAAACAGTAAGTACCAATGCATAGAAATATGAGAGGAATAAAAGTTACGGAAGGCCTATTTGCGTGCATGTTAACCACTATATTTTAAGTTTGTCGCTGCTACGTACAAAAATAAGCCACACGAGTTGCGTACTTGAATTTACTGTGTATTTTCATTGCACTGGTTGTTCCTTCGTTTTAATTTTTATTCCAACTGAGGCCGTACTTTTAACGAAATAACCCAACACACATCAATAACAAGATGTTAAATACTACAGTTCTTTCCCCCGCAGTTGTAACAGGGTTAAACACAGCAGTGGCAAAATATTAACATGTATTACGTGTAATGTGCTATGTCGTGTATAACAAATATGTTAACAATGTAAAATAATAACCATAAGAACTATCGTCAATACAGACATTGTTAAAAAGTGAAAAAGCTGACCTAAATATGTTTATAGGCCTAAATTGTAAACATTTGTACGAAATGGTTTTCGAAATTTGACAAAATTCTTTGAATAGCTGAAAACAGTAAACAAAGCATTTGGTAGTTAAAACATAGAAGTCACATGTCTGTGTTTACGTTTACATGTAGCGGAAGGATACGTAATCGGTAACCAAAATTATAACTTTTGCAGGGCTTCAGAAAAGTGTGAAGTAATCGTTAATGGCCTGTCTGTTTGGATGGCTTCTGTAAATAAATAAACTAAATTTTATGACAGCTCACCATGTAATATTAGAGGAATCAAACAAGTAAACGTATTTAATAGTATGGTTAAGTACTAGTAGGGTACTTAGAAAATAAAGATTTGGCAAGAAGAGGAACTAGTGATTTAAGCAATACTACAAAACAGAAGTCCACAAAATCGGAATGATATGTTCTCGATCTTGCTAGGATGTAAGTACAATTACATATTTTCTCTTTTGTGCAGATCCTTAGTATGAGCCACGTAATACTTTGTCTGCCCCGTCGGTAATTTATGGTTTTGAATGCTACAATTTTGTTGTTGGTATAGGCAAGAAATGTTCGATAAAGCCCTGGACTTGAAATCCTGTTAACACCTACAGTATGTAGAATGTAACAGCTGGTATGAAACGTATAAACTGGTCAAGATAATGTAATAAAAATTAGTATATTCTCACGTAAACAAATACATCAAATGCCACAATGTACGCATTTATAATGCCTAAATAGAACAATGTTCTCTGGGACATTATAAAAATAATTTTTTTTAAATAAGGCAGCTAACATTGGTTTTTTTTTTCGTTCTATATAAAATAGAAAAGGAATTGAAGTGAAATTGACACATCTGTTTTCCTAAAATTTCCACAGAAGTGTCTTGATTTACAGATAGATTTTGTTATTATAGGATGTTCACGGTTAATTGAGCACTTTTGAAATCAACCTTTGAAAAATGTCACTGGCCATACCTGCGTATATATTAACGGGCACACTGACTTACATGCACCCAGTAAAGTTGGTAACGACGGAGGGAAAGTAGTTCCAGGCATAAAAGAGGAATTAAAAGTGTTAGGTAAATATTTGTGAATACTGAAATAATTTCTCTGGCTTTCTTTTATTTTAATGCATATAAGTATAAGAAATAACAAATTTGTAAAATATTTACTTTTATGATAATTTCACAGTTTACTTTGACGTAAGCATGAATAAAGTGATGAGGCCCATTGCAATGTTAATTTGAGATATGGAGGAAGAATACAAAATGTGTTTACAAGTAAATATTGAGCAGGGCTTTCAAAAGTGCTCTGTTTGCAGTCGACAGCCTACAGGTCCGTGGCGCTACGTGTCGGGAGGATCCGTNAGCAGGGCTTTCAAAAGTGCTCTGTTTGCAGTCGACAGCCTACAGGTCCGTGGCGCTACGTGTCGGGAGGATCCGTAACGGACAGAAAGAATGTCTTGAGCGGGATATGTGTAGGAAAACCGGGCAGACCAGGTCGCAAGCGACGTTCCGGCCAGGAAGCTCCACTTATACTCAGGCACTTGCGCGTGCACACACGAGCCCGACGGCGAATGCCAGCAAGAACAATGATCGCCGCTGGTCTCAGTGAAAGCTACTGCGATGCTCCCCTTCACCCTCCGCGATCCCCGGCCAACAGCGCATACGAACCAGTCCCAAACATAAACACACGACCTCTTTGTGGATCTCCGATACTATCTCGCCGTCTTTAACCCCCTCCTCCTGTTATATCAACACAAAAAATCAAGTACCAGCCTACAATAGAGGAGGAAGAAAAGTGGTTTAGGGGAAAAGGGGGAGCACCAGCAAAATGGCCAGCAAACCGTTTGGTAACGAGGTTTTGTGCCGGCCGGGGGAAACTATGTGAAAAGATACTGTTTGTTCTGTTCCTGCCCACTGGAGCATCTTTTCAATATTGGCGGTCTCCGTCGCTCTCTTTTTTTTTCCTTTCTCCAGAGCCGAGAGGACTTGCTGCAGAAGAATGGGCTCGGCAAGACAATGCCCCGGTACATTGTTGCAACTGGCTGTCCACTGCGTGCAAGTGGGGCTTATGCACAGCCGTGGTTCCGCAGCNAATGCCCCGGTACATTGTTGCAACTGGCTGTCCACTGCGTGCAAGTGGGGCTTATGCACAGCCGTGGTTCCGCAGCGCATTGCTTCTGGTACGAACAGAACAAGCAGCGATGTAAAGTCTTATAAAAAATTGCAGCACGAAAATTAAAACGCAATTTGCTATAGCTTATTCTCCTATAACTCTGTGCGCTTAAATTCAACAGCAGAAAAAAAAGTTCCCCGCCAATTACAGCATATATTTTGAAGTAAACGTCACATGGTACATATGCACTAATACTGTCGGCGAATTGTAAGCAATAAATAGGTCTAGATCCTAACATTTTACCTAAAGTAAAATTTCCAAAATGGAGACATAAAATAAATTAACATTAGTTTATTTCATTGTTACTGTAAAAATACTTTTATTTATATTTTTTAATTCTTCCACCACCCCGCAAATGTATGAATTCAAATAAAGAGTTAAAGTAAAATTAATGTATTTTAATTTTAAAATTTTTCTAAACGAAATCATTAACTAAAATAGTCGTGTTGGTATCAAAATAGGGCGCCATTTATTCAGAAAATTTTTATTTGGCTGAAATTAGTCGATAACTAAATTAAGTTCACAAACTGGCATTCGAGTAGTAGGCCTAACGATTGCATGGAATTAAAAACATATTGCATTAAACTTACAGATTATAGATATTCATGCCAAACGTAAGTAATAATGAACGAAATATTCGATTACAAGTAGATGGATTATGGGGGACTTTGGCACATCCGGACCTGGGACTGGAGCGTCAGATCTGTTGGTGCTCTGTCATTCCGGTCGGCTGACGGCCATCTTGGATCGAGGTGATTTTGACTCTTACCTTAACCCCGATGACCTAAACCATTTCAAAAAATTATTAAAAAACTAGAATAAAAATTTTAAAAAAATTATTAAATAATAATTTAAAAAACATTAAAAAATATATATAAATTTATTTAAAAATTTATAAAAAAACTTAAATTNATGCCCCGGTACATTGTTGCAACTGGCTGTCCACTGCGTGCAAGTGGGGCTTATGCACAGCCGTGGTTCCGCAGCTCATTGCTTCTGGTACGAACAGAACAAGCAGCGATGTAAAAAAGTCTTATAAAAATTGCAGTACGAAAATCAAAACGCAATTTGCTATAGCTTATTCTCCTATAACTCTGTGCGCTTAAATTCAACAGCAGAAAAAAAAGTTTCCCGCCAATTACAGCATATATTTTGAAGTAAACGTCACATGGTACATGTGCACTAATACTGTCGGCGAATTGTAAGCAATAAATAGGTCTAGATCCTAACATTTTACCTAAAGTAAAATTTCCAAAATGGAGACATAAAATAAATTAACATTAGTTTATTTCATTTTTACTGTAAAAAATACTTTTATTTATATTTTTTAATTCTTCCACACCCCGCAAATGTATGAATTCAAATAAAGAGTTAAAGTAAAATTAATATATTTTAATTTTAAAATTTTTCTAAATGGAATCATTAACTAAAATAGTTGTGTTGGTATTAAAATAGGGCGCCATTTATTCTGAAAATTTTTATTTGGCTGAAATCAGTCGATAACTAAATTACGTTCACAAACCGGCACTCGAGTAGTAACGATTGCATGGAATTAAAAACATATTGCATTAAACTTACAGATTATAGATATTCATGCCAAACGTAAGTAATAATGAACGAAATATTCGATTACAAGTAGATGGATTATGAGGGACTTTGGCACATCCGGACCTGGGACTGGAGCGTCAGATCTGTTGGTGCTCTGTCATTCCGGTCGGCCGACGGCCATCTTGGATCGATGTGATTTTGACTCTAACCTTAACCCCGATGATCTAAAACATAAAAAAAAAATTATTAAAAAATTAAAATTAAAATATCAAAAAATTATTAAATAATAATTTTAAAAAACATTAAAATAGATATATATAAATTTATTAAAAAATTTATAAAAAAACTTAAATTTCTGGAGGTTCTCACACCCACCTCCACCAGTACTCATTCCACCATCTTGTAGGTGCAGTCAACCATCTTGGCAGGCGTCATAGCCACCGTCCGCCTTTAGTGGTAGGTTCAGCCGTCCGCCACTTTGGTCGGTGCAGTTCACCATATTGGTAGGTGCACACTCCGCCATCTTGGTTGATGCAGTCCGCCATCTTGGTAGGCGTCATAGTCACTATCCGCCATCTTGATTTTTCGTTTGTCATTTGTTTGTACATTACTGAAGTTTGTTTTTCACCTTCGTTTGACCGCCATCGTGATTTTTTCGTTTGTCATTTGTTTTACTTTGCTGCTGCTGCCCCCAGCACCGCGCCCAGCGGAAGACTGACACCCTCCTTCCCTCCCTTCCAATATATTTAATTGACCAATTGCCCCACCCTTGATTCTCATTGGATAATTGCTCACCCCCTTCCAGTATATTTAATTACTCCGCCAATGTTTCTCATTGGCTAATTACTCGAGTGTTTTCGTACCACCGGACATGTTGACAAGAGTGTGGAACGAGTTTGATTATCGCGTAGATGTCGTTCGGGCTGTTCGAGGTGGTCACATTGAACATTTATGAAGATATGATAAACAAGCTTCACAGTTCCACGGTTCATTTGATTGGTCAACCAAGGCTGTGTGTTGTTTGTTTTTGATATTATAGACCTTCAAAGTTGGGGCGTTCTTTTATACTCATTCTGTATTACGCGGTTGCACGCGGTGACTTGTGTTGCAGTTAGTTTCGCCTCAGGCGGAACTGCCTACCTTTACTCTAAAGCCTGATTACATTTGAAAACATACATATCTGAAAAATGTTTTATTTTGTTTCCGAACAGTTTTCAAACAGTTTAAAAATTGGCTAGGTCTTCAAACCTTTTGCAAACTGTTCCCAAACTGTTTCCGAGAAACTAAAAACATGTTTCACAAACCCTATTCCTGTACTGTGTTGTGTCCAGACTGCAAGAACCAGAACTGACCAATAAAAAAAAACTGGCTTGTTCACCCCACCTAGTTGCTAACACGCTCAGATATGCAAAAGTTGTTTAATATTTTACGTTCAGTTAGAAAATAAGAAAAAAAAACATAGTTTCTTTCTCCAAATAAACCAAATTTTGTTTACTAATTGTTTCTCGTTTGTCTGAAAACTGTTTCCGAACTGTTTGCAAGCATTTAAATATCACGTTGGCTCTTTACGAAAAGCATGAAGCATTTTGTAAACTGTTTCAAGACAGTCTTTCCAGAAGCATTTTCCCAATCGTAGACGAGGCTGCACTTTACGCGACTTAAAAACATGTTACACATGTGAATTTTAAATCTTGTTCACAAAAAATGACTCTACCCTAAATTGAACATTTCCGCACTATTTCTTATAACATGTTGTTTTAATCAGTTAATTACTTTTATGATATCGGCATATTAAAGGAGCCTGACCATTATTGATGGAGGGAGGGCAAAACACTTGGCCCCTCTTGAGTCGGTGCCTATGCTCCCACTTAACGTCTCGAAGTGTACGTTATATATGTCTTGTCGTTTTTTTAATATTATGACGTAGTTTTTGACATTCTCCAATCCCCACGAGAAACTCAGCACTAGGGTGTAGGAAGGAGAAGTTACTCTAAATCGGTATTGCCAATATCTACACATCCGTATATTTTCGTTTGTCCACATTTATAGGAATGTTTCCTAGCATTTCCCAATAAATAATTTTAAAAAAGAAGATTTTAAGACTTTTAATTTATTCACTGCATCACCTGTAAACATGAATCATTTATGTCTTGGTCATATCCGTACCTACTATTTTGTGGCGTTGTTTCTGGATCGACAAAAAAGGTTAAAAATCTATTTTATATGTATCGCTGGAAATGTATTTAAAGTACAAAGTTTGCGGTCGACCTCGGAGAAAAAATATTCCTTATTAGTTAATTTGTACGAACTGTGGGTAACTTTGTATGACACATTTACATTTTGAATGAGGGTTTACAGCCTTCCATTACAGTATTTATGTATACTATATGTTGTGAATTATTTTATTATAAAGTACATATAAATGTGCAGGGAATATCCAAGCCATTTAACTGAAATTAAGAAGGCGGTACGAAGTTTTTCTGGCTCAAAAAGTTACCCAACTAGTTGTAATTCATTTACACGCCAGGAAGTCAGCTCTATCTTAATATCTTAATAATATAAAACAAAGAATTAACGATTTTTATTTCCCATACTTATTGTCATTATAGTACATAAAGAATTTCTGCATCTGGAATTGCCATAATTTCTCCGGCTTCCTGCTGAATTCTCTAGATGATGACTAAGTGAGACAGAGGATTATAATACCGAGTTATGTAGGCTATTGACGATAAATGCCCTGCTAAATTTTTTACGGCGAATTTTTATCTTTCCGTAAATTTTTTGTATAAATACTACCATACGAAATATAAACACGGTGTATACATTTCAACACTCTCAAAAGTTTACGCCTGAAGCTGCAATAAAAAATATATATTATTGTTAATACTTTTTTGGGAGCTCCCTGGAAAAGTGCCTTCTTCAATGTGGGTAGCCTATGTCAATGTACAGTGCACGCAAGATATCCCTTAATATCTGGTAAAATGTGAAAATGTCCCTAAAAATTTGCCATCCCATAGCTCAGCCTCTGAAAAGCCTTCTGATTTTTTGAGGAAGGCAGAGGACTTTTAAAACTTTTTCAAGGGATTACAAAACTAAGGATTATCGAAACATTATCACAAATTCTTAAGTTACTTCCATAATAATTTTGAGTGCCCAGGTACCATTTTCAGATATGTTTGCATAGCATATTACTAGATTACTATACGACTTAAAATAAATTTAAAATTAAATACTTTTCACAAAACAAAACAAGGATCTCTGTTGATTTATGTAGTCTTTAGATTTAACACTACAAAAATATTATTTTCATGGCCTTCTTCTTTAGAGTCGGCCAACAGACCGTGGTATTCTGAAGGCAGTTTAAGTATATTTTTTCTCCTGAGTTGACAGTGAGTGGTCTACCTCATTTCAGAAGCCATCCATTATTACGGTGAGGGGAGAGGTATAGTCCATTCACGGTTACTTCCAACTTTTCGGAAACCCTGCTGAAGTTCTACTTTCAGGCTATTCCTCCGCTTCATTCAAACAAAGCTCAACTTAGTCTAGGGAATTACACCACAGGGACAACGCACCGCATTCGTGCGCACTCAGTTTAATACTTAACATATTTTATAAGAACTATTTATTACTAGGCATTACCAATACATCTATTTTCTCACGGTTTTGATTGTATTGATTATAAAATAATGGAATATTATAATTTATAAACAAAATATAGGTAAAAGTTCAATATAATAAAACATGAGACACCTTTGAGTTAAACGAAGTAATAAACGCTTGTGATATACGATATACTTAGAAAATAACCAAACACGTCGTACACGAGGTGATTTTTCAAAGGTTTGATTAAAAAAGACTATACCTGCGCGCGCAGCCTACCGTAGTCTGATGCCGCTCTAAAAACCATTAGTCTCCGCATCATCATGCCGACGTGCGCCTAATATTCTTGTAACAGTTTGTACCTACGCAGCCGGGCCGTCACTAATACCAGCTGACGCTGGCTGGGCCGTGCCAGCTGTCCAAGCACAGCTATCTGTGGGGAGGCGAACCGCCAGGGGTTCTATTCTGTAACATTTTAATGTCGTTATATAAATACGTTTACCGCTTAACTAACTTTTTGAGGCGAGATGGTATTATGTAACTCAATATGTCGCCATGACGGTTTTTCGAATGCTGGTATCCTAAGAAAAAAAAATTATTCTAGACATTATTTTAGAAATAATATTCATTTGTAGTTAAAAATTCACTATAATAACAAAATTTATGACACAAGACACTGTAATTGAACAAGCAGATCGTTGATTTCAGATCCCAGCCCATTGCGTTGCCAAACGTACATCTTTGCACAACGATATTAATACAGATATGGCTTACAGAATACCACATAAAGAAGCTTACGAGTAACTATCGTTATGTCCATCTTTATCATTAAGACAAACACGTTGGCTGTCTTCGAGAAAACTCGAGTTAGAGAACAGGGCCGCAGAACTTTCGGCGCTCACAGTATCGAAAAACTCCACGTCTTCCGGGCGATACTTGTTTCACTCCTGCACCCAGGCTCCCGCGAGAACTGTATCGGCGATATCACTCGGACTCGATCTGCCGGCGCACTTCTTATGTAAAGTTGCGCTCCCTCCCCGCTGAAATCCGACACTCGCCTTCACGCACGCACGCAAACACAGCCTGCTCTGCCCGGAGGGGGTGGCTAGGGCGATTATGCATGATCCCCGGTCAGCTGGCCGACGGGTGGCTTGAGTGTCAGGAGGCGTCGCCGATGTCATGGCGACCGACTACTCTTCAGCGTAGCGGACTGCGTATAGTCTATTCGCGGTTTATTCACATAAAACAAAAACATTTGAAAAATTACTCCATGTAAGACGTGTTTGGTTGTTTCCCAAATACGTCATGTATCACAAGCGTTTTATGCGATGCTAACATAAAAGTAACTTATTTTCCGTTAATTTGAAATTTTACTTATGTATTTAATCTAAAAATAGGGGTCTGCAAAATCAGCGTTATTATTTGGCATCAGGATGAACTTCACAGTATTGTTTAAACTCGTTTCTCCATCGGCTGCTGCCTAAATGTGAAGCCACTCCCTTTCTGACTGAACCAACTGTGCGCGATTCGAGCAGTTGTGAAGTGCTCATTTTTTGGAGCGGAGCTACCCGGGGCGTATCAAGTAAAGTATGGTCCAATGGCGAACCAATTGCAATGGTACACGTGGTTTAAGTTGATGGTGTTCTGAAATAATATCGCGAATTTTGCAGGTCCCTATCTATAAGTTATAATATTTCATTTATAATTAATACGAATCTAAAAACAGAGAGAAAATAGGCGTGTTGCGGCAATGCCTAGTCAGAAATAGTTCTTGCGCAAAATATTAGTACACTGAGTGCTCACGAATTCGGTGCGGTGTCCCTTTGGTTTGTTTTCTAGACTCGATATAGCTTCGTTTACAAACGGTGGAGGAATATCCTGGAAGTAGAACTTAAGCAGGGCTTCAGAAGGAAATTGAAGTAACCGTGAATGGACTATGCGCACGCCTACCCAAACAAATTTAGGATATTAAAAAAAAAAAAACTTTGTTAACTAAAGCTGCTTAGGACCCTTTGAAAAAAAAAATGTCAACTTCACCCAGCCTGCGCACTTCGCACGCAACATTTCAAACAGACAAAAAAAAAATCAGTAGTTTCCACACTTCATCGCAAATAACACGTTTACTGTTTTTAAATGAGAAAAATACGTCAGTTTACGGCGTAAAATAATGGTATGAACTCCTCCTTCACATGTGTGACATTAGAGATAGGCCTAAAGAAAAGTCAGTATAATTTCAAATAACCCGAGTTGCAGCATTTTCTTCTGTCTACGATATTTGAACTTTGGTAAAACAACTTTCTCTAAGCTTACATTAAAATGAAGAAAGGTATTTTTTTTCTGTTTCCCTCGTAGGGCTGCGGTGGCGTAGTGGTCATACTACTCGACTCCCACCTAGGAAAATCGGGCTCCATTCTCGGCATTTCGCTTCCGCATTTTTGCATGTGGGAATCGTGCCGGACGACGCCGCTGGTCGGGGGTTCCCTTTGCCCTTGCATTCCGGCGCTGCTTCATACTCACCTCATCGACTCTCGATATTAAGAGCCGCACAAATCTCTCCACTCCACTCAGTTGTTTCCCTTGTTTTATTTTTTTTTGCAAATAGTATGAGTCATTATATATATGTAACTCCAAAATGGCACCGCAATGCAATTTTTTTTCTGGGAGTGAGGGAACGTGTAACATCTAAAAAGATGAACAGTTTTTGAAGTAGATACAACATATTGCATTGTTGTTATCAAATACCTCTGACGCGTCCACTACGTGATAAAATAATCTATGGCGAATGTGCTTAACATTGTATTTAAATTAACTTGACCTTATACCTGAAATGGGGACACACATACGTATACTACTTGGGATTTGACCTCAGATTCCCTCGTACCAGCCAACTACACAACGGAGGTCGGCACTCAACGACAACCGATTTCGGAAGTTTATAAATATTGTCTTTGGATATCTTAAAAAATACCTTACATACATGTACAAAACCCCTAATATACACATTTCTTAAAATATGGTACATATTGGCCATCTTAAAATAATGTACCAACATAGCATTTCAAACAAACTGCAATTTTGTAATTTATTAATGCGTTCCTTATAACTTACAATTCAAGTTATTTACGAGGACTCTGTTTTTAAATCCTGTTTATTATAAGTTTAAGAACGTAATTTGTTTACATTTTATGGAGAAAGATTGAAAATGGTTTAAAACAGAAAAAAATGTTTGTTAACCAACTTGGACCCTTGGAAGTTCTCGATGCTGAAGTACTGTATTTAGGCGTTATAGAGCTGCGAAAGAAAAGGTGCAGCAATCGAATTTTTAACCAGGTGTTCCTGTTAGTGAACTGAGGCTGTGTTGCAATTCACAAAAATAAACCCGTGTTTACTTGCTTTTTTTCCTTCTTTTTTTTCATTCCCAATAATTTTCCACGTTTCAGTGAGCAATTTTAGACAAAGTATACAATCTTATATTCGACCACACTTGCTCGTTTTGCTTTATATAAACTCAATTGCACAGTGCAAAATAACAAGTTTTATTTGTAACAGTTAATATTTATTGCGCAAGTTTGAAAGAGTTTCGTAAAATCCAAAACATTTTATTTTATGAAAAGAGCTACACAGGAATAGTGCGATAAATTAACTAAATTGGTTAGCCTTCTTTCGTAAAGTAATTCTGTGCGTCTGCGAGAGTCTAAAAAAATTTTAAATCTCACCGATTTTCACCAGATTTTGATCCATCATTTTGCAAGATAACGTCATCTGAAAATACAGTTCTTAACCCATATATCAGGAACTATTAACTAAGAGGTATCTAAGTTCTTGAGGGATGGAGGTCTTAATAAAAGAATAAAAGAACCAAATTAGATTTTTAATTTATTCACAAAGGTATGATTTACAACATTGAACTACCTCTCTACACTATTACTCTGGTTATTGTCAGTGAGCGCAGCATTAATGTCTATCTCAATTCTAATTAAAGTTCTTATCAATGTCTCTATATTTGTTACAGTTGCTTTATTCACTCATTATTTAAACATATTCAAGCTATCTATTGCCGTCATTCGAAATGTCTTACACTCACGCATTCAGTTCAATAGTACCGCCNTTTAAACATATTCAAGCTATCTATTGCCGTCATTCGAAATGTCTTACACTCACGCATTCAGTTCAATAGTACCGCCCGTCAGTCTCACTCTCAATTGTACTGATGTTCGCAATCCGCAGAATTCACTCTCGCTGGTCGCTCTTGCCGCTATTCAACGCTTCGCTATCTTCGCATACCTGGCGTTTAAGGTTGCGCAATCCTCCAAACTCTCAAACCGTTGTCTTGGAGTCCCGTTGCGGCTTACGTAGTTTCGCTGGCCCAATCTAGA
>NQII01009938.1:0-23950 GCA_002778355.1 Clitarchus hookeri
CGAACTTTGTAAAAACACTTTTACTTACGATTTCAGAAAAGCCTGAATAAAGAACAGTAGTTGCTTTAACTTTCTTTCTTCACTCGGGCGCCATAATAGGGACGGTAGCACTGGCCATCAAAAGACGACAGAACAGTAATATAATTACTGTCATTAACTGACACTATATGACAATAACTTTAAAACTGAAGAAATAAAATATAAAATACATTACTAATCCTAACAAATATATAAATTGTGAAATACTACGCTATTAAGCCCGTCGTAACAAAACAACACAATTTTTACCCGTTCTAGCGTGTAGTTCCGACCAGTTCGCAGAGGGTATGAAACGAGTGATGAGGCGCGGGTGGAGCAGCGGCGGATCGTGAGTGCTCGAGGAAACGGGAGTGCTCATAGAGGATACCCCCAACTCCACAGCAGCACGGAATGACCATGTATACAAAAGCGAAATAGCGCGGCGGTTCCTTAGATGTGGGCGTAACCATTCTCGGATCGGCTGCGCGAGTCTTTGGAACAAGCCTTACTTCAATTGGCTACTGCAAGCTGCGAAATGTTTCCTACTGGATGGGAAGCTGGCTGGTAAGTGCATTCCCACGCGCGGATTAACCAACGGCACAGCACGTTAATGGCCAGTGACCCCATTTTGTCGACGTGTGAGGCTGGAGTTCGAGGAGTGAAAGGGCTGTTTCACTTGTTTTCTGTAGTATTCTGTGACAGCAGCGTCCGCCACGCCCAACCTGAAAATACCCGTAGGAAAATGTTCCGCTCGCCAGGCCCTGAGGTTGACTCGCAGCCGGATTCCTCGCACGTGAGAGATGACTATCCTCTGAGACATCCGCACGTCCTCCAGTCGTGGCTCGGGGGTTTCAGCACAGGTAGGGCTGTACAGTGATACTGAACATTTGAGAGGGAGAGGGAGATTAATTTAAGCAACTACATAGCAATTTATAATTTTTAAGTGCGGAAATAATCTTTACGATATTCTAGGGCAGTGCGAAAGTGACTTTTTGTTTCACGAAATGAAAAGCTCTTCTTCAAAACAATGCGAAGTTATTCTAAAATGCACTCGGCCAAACCTTCTGCACAAACGTATTGTGAATTGAAAAAAAAAACCAAAGTCTTTCATGGACAGTTCCTTTTCTCTTGTAGCGGAAAACGCTAACATGTTGAGTTTTTTTCTGAGATATCTGTGGTATCGTCTGACATCCCAGATACAAATAGTGGTTGTTTGGTCTCAGCACAAATGTTTCCTTGGCAGACTTCCACATGCAGTCTAATAATAACATTAATTCTTAATTGTCTTTGCAGACTCCTTAAACATTGTCGATGTAAGTGTGTCCTTCGGCTCTCGTCTAGTTTGCCAGCGAATTCCAATAACACTAGGTAAACCCCATGTTGGGTAAATCGGCTTTGTCATCATGACCACGCAGAGGAAGTTCAAATTTTTCACAAAATTGAATACAGTCAATTTTTTTTTTTAACATTTCCCTGTTTCTCCTTACTTCCTCATTGTGTCTACTAATTTGTAGCCTGTGAGTTTCACTCAGCTATGTGGCAATATTGACATTTCCCAGCTTAGCAAAATCAAATTATTACATTCTTTAAATGTTTTTCTGAGTCTTTATGTTTTCTAACCTTTTCGCTTAAATATTTTAAGTCCGTTACACCAGTGTCAACCCAAGATTTGACCCCACCATACAGCAAACAAGGAAAACAAAATAGAGCATATTTTTATTCGCATCCACACAGCCATTTGTCCTTATCATACACATCACGATTAAATTTTCTTTCATATGTCTGCTGCCTACTTGATGAAGGCGGATTAATTGCTAAGTCAGGAATATGTCGTACTTTGTTTTTAATTTCATTTTTCTCCTCTAGTGATAACTGAGAAAAATAAATAGCTTGTAAACCCACAACATTTATTCTGTTCATGTTAAATTTAATTAAAATATAGTGAATATAGCATAACTACAAAAATGAAAATGCTTCAATCCACATCTCAAGTAATCATCAGCTTGACGACAGCAGAGCAACATAAACGCACGTGCCGCTTTTCACTCTAACTTCTAGATTCCCGGCACCGAAGTTTACTCTCATGGCATCGTTAGCCAAACACCCCAAATTTTTTTAAAAGAAAAAAATTGGAGTGGTCGTAAAGGAACGCCATGAGTGATGTCGCTCAAGGTGGCAATTATTAGTCTATTCTTTTCCCGGTACATTAGCGAGCAATAGCTCGTCACTGTTGGGTTGTGATCATAAAGGGGCAATTAAGAGTTCATTCAAAATTATGGCCTATGCTTAAACATGCGTATGCAAAATTGAATATACCATTTTGCAACAGAATTAAACCAATATTTTGTGATTGGGGTCATGGTGGCGCAGTGGCTAGAGAACTCGCCTCCCACCAAGGCGATCCATGTTTGATACCCGGTGGGGTCACTTCCTGTTTTCGCAAGCAGGAATCGTGCAGGACGATGCAGCTGGTAGTCTGATTTTCTCAGTGATCTCCCGTTTTCCACGCCCTTGCATTCCAGCGCTGCTCTATACTCACCTCGTTTCACTGTCTTCGGATCTCAATACCTCGTTGCTAAGAGACGCCCAAACCACTAGAATCCATTCTCTTTAAGAAATCGCCATCGTATTCGAGAAGTTGTGCTTTCATCGCAAGTTGTGTCCAATTATTTTAAAATAAAATAATTTAAATATATCATGTTTGATGGATGCGTACCTATCTCATAAATCATATTAGAGCACAAGTCGTATTTTTATATCAAATTTTTGCTAAAGGAAACTTCTCACGTACGTTTACTTCGAGTTTAAGAAAAAATGTACTTCGAAAATTTTTAGTGAGAGCATGTCTCTTTTTTCCATAATAACTACAAAAATGTACCGTTTACTTTTAGATTTAAGTACTGTAGATTTTGCCTAAATCCTCTTTATTACTTTGATATGAGAGTACGTAATTCTCACACACGCCAGGAAATTATTGCCGCGGCTGTATACTGCACTCAGAACATTTATGACAACTATCCAAAAAATACTCCTAAAAAAATACTTGGAATTTTAACTAGTTAACTGTTACCACGTTTTTTATGTTTTATTTTTCAATAACGTGACGTGTGACCCAGTGGTGTACATCCCCGTAAATTAAATATTGGTTTTTGTTCAAAGTTTGTGAAAAATATTGAATACACGAAAAATTTATACGACGTGGAAAATCCTTAAATAAACAATTAAATGCAGATTATATCTAGTCTCATAACTTAAACATTAACATTTAAAATGTATTTGACTTGATCTTTTTTCTTACACTATCTATAGTTGTGTATAGGTTTAAAGTCTGTAATAACACACCAAAGAATATTGCAACTTTATAATATCAACAAACAACCTTCAACTCGGCTCTGAAGACCTCGTTGTTAAGAGTCGCTCAAATCTCTCAACTCAATGAGCGTAATTCTGCGAAGAAGGATTCAAATTTAAAATCGTAGTTTCCTCTTGTTGAATTTTTTCTTAGACTTATAGTTATCACAACGAGAGTATTATAGTCACGAAGTGACACTCACTGATATTTATTGGATTCACTTTTACAGCAGGGCTCCTCAATATTTATAGACATATTGTTCTATGTATTTACTGGAAGCATTCGCGAATATTACTTATGTCCATGAATAAGTGTATACTAACCAACAGAGTTCAATTTATTTCCCTTCTTAAATATAGAGGAAACACTAGATTGTTTCACCCGCACACCGCTGCCAATAATTACGAATCTGTTTTGGAGTACATATTAAAGCTTAACTTTTTAATACATTTTGATATATTTTAACGAAAACGCTGTAGTATTAACATTAAATTTGGAGCTGATATAGACATTTCTCTGTTTTGCAGTGTTACTAAAATTATATTTGTGGAAACTTGCGTCTATTCAAATGGATTCTTGCAAGTTTCGTTCTAACATTAGTTTTATATACTTTTCTTGTTCCATTTGATCGTTGCATGGATTCTACAAATTATCTGACGAAAGTTTTCACTGAACCGTAAAACAAATGTAGTCTTCTTTTCTTATTGGCATTGAAGGACTTCTGGACTTTGGCAGTAAGAATTTTATTCCATAAATTTATTATCACAATACCATTTCTTTAAAGATGGTGAGATAAAAATTTAAAATAAAAATATTTGAATGGTTAAACATGCAGAAAGAATTAACCGGGGAGGAGGTTAAATGGTTAAAAAGAACATTTATAGAACACTTTCTGTACTTAATTTTTCAAAAGTCTCTAGTAGTGAGAAATGCATTTGTTGCAGTGTAAATTCTTCCCCATATCCCTATGCGGCAAGGTCAAATTGAACACTTAAATAAAAACGTAATCCTGCAACAAAATCCGAACCGAGTTTGAAAAATAAATAAATAAATACTGTCACATTTGCCAAGGGTGCCTCGCCGGCTAGAAGCTGACCCCAAATGTCTACAGCTCGATTTCTCTCCACTGCTAAACAGAATTTATAAAAGGAAATTTTATATGCGACTGGTGTAGTAGATTTAGTTTTGGAGTTTGGGGTTTAACTTGCGGCACTCTTTTTTGCTGGCCACGTTCGTATATCTATTTCTCCAACTGCCGCTCATTTATTTTCCAGATAGGTTGGAAACAACAAATGTATGTCTGGTGTAGAGACCGGCTCCACTTAAGAGAAAGCCACATTCCTTGATTTTGGCCCAGCTTAGGTGGGACGCTATAATATATTTCAAATATCAGAACATATATAAATGTACACTGAAGAACCAAAAAACTGATACACCTGCCTAATATCGTGTAGGGCCACCAGAGCACGCCGAAGTGCTGCAAGACGACGTGGCATGGACTCGACTAATGTCTGAAGGTATGCAGGAGGCAATTCACACCATGAATCCTGCAGGGCAGTCCACAAATCCAATCTGCGCCAATTTGAGAAAGGGTTGTACGTCTATCACGTTTCATGATTCTCGTCAGTCGTCGTTTGTCCAGTTTTTTCACGATATTTTTCCAGCCGCAGCGATGTTGAAGGTGCGATGTTTAACCGTATTCCCGATATTCACGGTACACTAGTGAAATGGTCGTACGCGAACATCCAAATGTTATCGCTACCTCGGAGATGCTATGTCCCATCTCTCGTGCGCCGACTATGACACCACGTTCAAACTCACTTGAAATCTTGATAACCTGCCATTGTAGCAGCAGTAACCGATCTAGCTGCCGACCGCATCGCGTTACTCTGATTGGTTCCATACCTCTGTTATTTGCATACGCACGCCTATGCCAGTTTTTTTTTGTCTCTTCGATGTACATTCACTAGAGTATAAATTAAAACAGAACGTTAATTTTTTTTTGGTCATCATAAAATCACGAGTTTGGTGATAAAATTTGTTACTTAAGGAAGATACAATTCAGTGTATAATGGGGAAATCATCAACGTCCAATAATTGAAACATCGCTTGTGAGATCTGTTTTAACAATCCTGCCTTGGCAGCTTGACAACATGCCTCTTGACACATTACGAGGTTAACCGCTATAAAAAGCGTTGCGGCCAAATTCCGTAAGTATAATTTGGCTCACGGATAATTTTTCTACTCTGAAAAAAAAACCCGTGTAGTTCCTATTTTTTCAACCCACAATGTATCCTTTTGCCATATGCGAACTGTTATATAATTTACACTGTAAACGTTTTTAGAAAAAAAAAACATATTTATATTATTCGTTATTTCTTTATCTTACTGGCATTACACAAATATAAACCAATTTGAATACCATTTATAAAAAATATTACATTTTTAAATAGCTTATGAGAAACCTTTCATAATTCTTCAGTACTCGAACTAAGCCTTCTAGTATCTGTAATGTGCAGTTATTTATTTAGCAGTTAGTGTGTTTTATATTGATTTCATATTTATTTCTACAGCGCTATCGTCTTTCACTTGGAAAAAAAGAAACACTGTCCCACCTATGTTTTGGTTGTTTGTCTGCAGTAATTTAGGGAAATAGATAGTAATATGTTTGTGTGTGAGTGGGTGTGTTGGCTGGAGTGCCAACCCGCATACAGCAAGCAATTTGTCAAACGGATGACACGTAGTTTACACCACGCTCGTCAGATTGCAGCACTCCTCGCGGAAGCAGTATTTCACGTACACCAACGTGCGAATTTCATCCCTTCAAGCGCGGAAAGGGCTGTGGAAGCCTGCCTAGTAGGCTACAAGCTACACTTACAAACCTATCTACCCATTTCAATATTTAAACTTTCGTAAATGGTAGCACGTTAACGGCAGTTAACTTGATAGTTGCGATGATTCGGTATTTATTTTAAAAGAGGGAACTTGTATCATTTTCAATTAAAATTTTTGTATGTGAGCGTATGCAGTAGTTTGGATGTGTAGCCATAATTGATTTGATTTAAAAAAAATATTTTTATTATTATAACATTTTGCGGAAATGAGCAACGATACAAAAATCTACAATAATTAGAAAAATCTCCCTTCCATTATATTAACACGTTTTTAATTTTCGTAGAGCTCCTTGAATTTTCGTGTATAATTTTGTTACAGGGTTGCCAACGTTGCAAAATTAATACTGCCCCATCATTGCACTGAAAATTGTAATCGCGTAAGTGGTAATTGCGTAAACAGGAAATCGTAATTTATCAATTAAAATCCGCAATTAATACCTTATAGGAAATTTAATTGGTAATTAGGGAATCTTGTAAAGTGGATACCAGGCGTAGGGCCGAATATGTTATTCGAAAGAGCTCTTTAACGAACCTGTTCATGATCAACTTTGGTTTAAATTCCGTGATGAGGTCTCAGTTCCCGATAATATTTACAATGCGCGAAAATGTTCGGTCAGTTCTCGGTGCTCATCGCTAAAGATTATGGTATTTTGGCGGGAAAAGTTTGCTGTTTGCTAGGATTAAACGTACTGTACATATGCCAGACGGTTCGCTTTCCTTATTGGCTGTCACGCAGGTATGAAGCTACCACCACATTCACTGGGCCAATGAGGATTCTGATACCCTTAACAACGAGATATTGATCACCTATGAAGACGAAATGATGGGAAGATGGAGCAGCGACGGAATGAAAGAGCATAAGGAAATGGGAATACCCTGACAAAACCCGTCGGCCAGCGACAATGTTCGTTAAATGTTTTGCACATATGAAAATCCGGCCTACCCGGTGGAAATGGAACTTGTTTCGCCACGAGGGAAGGCGAGTGGTCTGCCCACTACACAACCATGGCCCCTGCATCCTATAGAAAAGTGGATTATAGATGAATTTTTCTAAAGTTTTTCCTTAACATATCCAACGCTATGCCCGTATACCATGCGGGCAGCTGGACTACAGAATTATTGGTGTGGTTTTTTGTTAATAAAGTTGAATTTTACTTAGTGTTAATATTCTATAACTAAACAAAACAATTAAATTTGGAAAAACGAACGTAGTGATACTTATGCCTGAACTGCAAACCTATCAGATAAAAAACATAAACTGTAACCTACATACCTAATTACTACGTACTAACCAAATAAACAAAAATGAAATAAAAATTCTAATATATACAACAATGTATTTTTATATAAGTATTTACAAATTAAACGTTAAAAAC
Source organism: Clitarchus hookeri (assembly GCA_002778355.1). Classification (NCBI taxonomy): domain Eukaryota; kingdom Metazoa; phylum Arthropoda; class Insecta; order Phasmatodea; family Phasmatidae; genus Clitarchus; species Clitarchus hookeri. Next base: position 7,641 of record NQII01009938.1, read on the forward strand.
AATATGAGACCTATTTTTAAATAACTTATTTTGTAACCTACCTACCTAATTACTAAGTACTAACCAACTAAACAAAAATAAAAACAAATTATAATAGATACAACAATGTGTTTATATATAAATATTTACAAATTAAACGTTAAAAACAACGTAAAACCGATTTTTAAATACCTACTTTCTAGTATTGACCCACCAAATAAAAAAAAATGAAAATTATTCAACCAACGTATATAAGCTCAAACAAATTCCGTGTAGGACACGACTGTTGCGAAGGGAGCCGACCACGCTTCTGAGCCGTGCGGCATGCTACCTCGTAGACGGGCACAGTTCGGCTGTACTCGGCAATGCTCGGTTCGGCTCTTGTTCGGTTCTCGTCGGCTGACCGCCCTCGTCCACCGACTCACCGCATCGCATTGCCCGCCTGCACTATTGCTTCGTTTTCGCTTAACTTTTTTTCTGACTTTCTTTCTTTTTGCTTGGCTTCTAAGGGTCGTATCGTGATGTTGAATAGCCTATAACCTTCGCCAAGAAATGAGCTATCAAATGCAAAAAGAACTTTTCAAATCCGACTGGTAGTTCCAGAGATTAGCGCATTCAAACAAACAAACAAACTCTACCGCTTTATTATATTAGTATAGATGTGTCAGTTTTAAAATCTCGTATACTTGCAAGCTCAATTTCATTCTTCAAGTTAGTAAGCAGGGATCACAAAATGAAATATTTATCCTTCAAAATATATATTTCAGCCGAATAAAACGGCACGGCTACGAAATACGCTTCTTAGTACTGCTGAACTTAGAAACACAAGCCACAAGTTTGTCTAATTTTATACATAGGTGCACGTGAACATAGCCACACCCTGCAACACAGCATGCCATTAACAGGCATTCGTCAGTACAGCTGGTGAGTTCGAAGAGGGCAAGCGAAATGAATACGTGGTGTGAGCAAAGTGCCAACAGCCAGTAAAATGTTCCCCTCTTCAGAGGAACTCTTAGACGTTTCACATGAGAAAGAACACTCAAAAATGAAAACAACACGCATTTTTATGATGAAATATTGTAATGTAAATATATTTTTTTTTCTCGTTACGAGGATCTTCCCATATAAACTATTCAATTTATCAACGAACATATATTCCTCTCCACATCAGCTCCGTTGGAAGTCATGATTTCTGAATATATTTTCACCCAAGTTTTGAAGAGTGTTAAATGTTTAAATCCGCAACTTAAGCACTTAAGACAACGTTCGATAAAATACACGCAGTTAAGTACTCACCCGAAATGTTTTTTCTGCGTGTGCTGATTTCGAAGTGTACGCATTAACCCACGCATCAGCTGTAGCGACGTGGAGGAAGAAATGCCGCGAGTAGTTTCCACGACTGCTCTTAACCTGCTCTTTTTCCGTTCGCTTCAGTGCCAATTACCACTGAGCTGACTAATTGGTTCGTGTACCAGGTGCAACGAACACTTTCCCCCTAGTGGCCGAGATGGCTGCACCCAGGCCCGTGTTCGTGACTGTTCGCTTAGCGGAGCATCGCGTCGGCAAATAAACTATCGCGATGTCTCCCGCTTGAACTCAGCTAAACACGCGTTGGATAACACAGCCACCACGTTACTCCGAAACACACACACACACACGTGCGCGAAAATTAAGTGTTGACGTTTCGCCGTGTCGCTTGAAAAGCCCCGTTAAAAAAAATAACTCACATAATTTCCGAGTAAATTTGCAAACAAGCTTAAACACACTAACTTGTTTAAAACAGTCCATTTAGTCTAGATAATGTAATTCACTATCGTAATGAGCTTTCGAGCATTCGCNCTCCTGCTTGAACTCGGCTAAACACGCGTTGGATAACACAGCCACCACGTTACTCCGAAACACACACACACACACGTGCGCGAAAATTAAGTGTTGACGTTTCGCCGTGTCGCTTGAAAAGCCCCGTTAAAAAAAATAACTCACATAATTTCCGAGTAAATTTGCAAACAAGCTTAAATACACTAACTTGTTTAAAACAGTCCATTTAGTCTAGATAATGTAATTCACTATCGTAATGAGCTTTCGAGCATTCGCATAGGTATATCTCTTGCTGTTCCTGTTTCCGACTCTTCTTTAGACGAGCCATTGTACACACACACTGAATAAGAATGTAAAATAATGCATTTTGAAACGGGATTTTTAGGGTCAAGGAAAATTACTTATCCCATCCTATAACTACTTCACATCCATGTTTATAAGCAACGTAACTGTTTAAAAAAATTATTTCTAATGTTAGCGAAATACGCAACTTTTCAGTTCCTGGTAATGTTAAATAGTGTTTTTGGTGTCTTGCAGTATGTCGAAGGAATACGGGCTATGTTTTAGTGTTTTAAATTATAAATGTAAGTAAATATTATTTTTCTGCACTAACGATAACTTTATGGATACAGCAGTAAGGAACGCTTCCGAAATCTGAAGATACATGGAATACGATGTAATCATAATATTGTGAATAACTTTCCTGTAGTCTGAAATGTTTTAAGTTTAAATGAACTGATGTTTTAAATAGCTAGCCTAGTTAGTTATAATGGAAATATAATTACTGTTTTTTTAATATAAGGATAGCACTTCATAGTTTTAATGAATTTAGGGTTTATTTTAATTGCTGTGAATTAATTTCACAGATTTTATTTTGATTAAAAAAAAAAAGTTTTGTTTCTCCTTGCTGTTAAATATTTCCCATTAAGTTTTTATTTTACCAGAAGGTAAGATCTATGATGTTTTCCGGGAGAAGATATTGCAGCAGACATTTTATGTTATGTGGAGCCACGGATTGTCGCCTGATTTGCTGATTTTTGCTGTCATTGAGAGCTAAAGCTGCACGAGAGGTTTATGAATATTGCTGCTGCGTCGCTACCTCTTATGGTCCTGAAGAATGGCGCCGTTTGTCGCCGTCGACTTCAATGTTGCGATGTAAAGGGCGTAATAATTGTTATCATTTTTTGCATGTGCTCTACATAAATTTATTTTGCAACGACTTTGTTTTGGTACTATGGTAATTCCGGTTCATCTCAGTGGTTTAAGAAGTAAAAAATTATAATCTTCTGCCTACTGTTAGCCAAGGAAATCTTAATTACTAAAATATTTGGACAGTTCTGACAAATATNTCACTGGTTTAAGAAGTAAAAAATTATAATATTCTGCCTACTGCTGGCCAAGAAAATCTTAATTATTAAAATATTTGCGCAGTTCTGATAAATCTTTATTTTCAAGCAACATATTTTCCGACACTAATAAAATAATAGCAATTTTTTAATTTGTCTCCCATTCCAAAATGTGTTTTTTAAGGAAGGCATTAGTATTTCTGAAGTATCTCAAAACCAGTATCAGTTTTCTTTCTGTCTAATTTTGACTTTAAATCATTTGAATTTCATTAAATATTTTTACGAGTATACTGTTTTTTTCCATCAAGTAGTTAGTGAACTGCATGACATATTTTTTTTTCTCTTATTTAAATTTTACTTTTGTAGACATACTCTTTAATAACATGCTTGAGTTTAATGTGATGTTCTTATCTACCGTAATATAGGCGCCCAACAGAATATTACATATGCAAACTATTGCCGTTACATACACAATATATACATTATATTTTAACAATGAGGTACCGTATTTTGTCCTTCAGTACTTAGTTACATTTTTAGTCATTCCTCAATGCATTTCTATGTATTAATTGTACATTTCCGTGAAAATGTCCCTCAATTTACTAGGAATGTTTTGACTGAGTAAGATTGTAGTACAGAGAATCAGAACTGTCATTCCTGATTTGGTGTATACAAGACTCAATTATACACGATCTTGAACGTCTGAAAATATTTAGAGATATATTTAACTGTTAACGAAATCGTGTGCACATATACACGCACAAACACATCAACAATGCATAAAAAAAAATTCCCGGAAATATCGAAAAGTTTTACGTTTTCAGTTACATTAAATTTTCCCTATCCCCCCCAACCCCTTACTTAAGACCAAATTGTTTAGCCTCCTGTTATTTTTTAAGATGCAAAACCGGTTTTTAAGATAACATGAGAAAATGCGTTTGCCTGTATTCATATAAGGGCGGAGGAAATTTGCCTAGCAGTGTGTTAAGTTTTTGGAGGTTTAATTTGTCTTCTGCTTTAATGCGTAGGCCACTTGAACTGAGTCATTTCGACAATATAATTTTTAATTCATCAGCATAGACAAATAGTACCCTAACTAATACTGATTATCTAGGAAGGAAAGACTGGCTTAACGACTAGTCAAGGTCATTAGAGACGCAACAAGTTACTTATAGCAGAAGGAACGGAGAAGGAATCACACCAGCATTGTCCTGGAGTGATTTCGGGAAACCGTGGAAAACCAAAATCAGGATCACCGAACCAGGAATCGAATCGAGGTCCTCCCGAACGCTAGTCCAAAGGCTCGCCACTGCACTTGGCACTGATTATGTAGAAACTCACACTGGAAGACTTTGTTCGCAAAAATTTACCACACAAGTGTACAGGCGTTATTAAAAATTACTAAATGTAGAGATTTTTCCCCGTTGCGTCCATGGTAGTTTTCATCCACTTTATTAGAAAGAAATCAAATACACTGTGACATTTCAGAACTTGTTCTGATGCCTCGCTCAGAATTTCTATAATTGCAGTACAATTTTTCGTTCTTACAGTATGCTATGTATAGGTTACAAAATTTCATCAGTTTTTTAGGAACAGCACGAAATTTTTGCAGTATTTATAATGCAAACACAGAAATTTTGGCCTTGCAGCGGCGTTTTAGTTGATATTAGGAAGATGGTTCTCAATCTATGTAAACACTTGTAATTTTTTCCTACCTTTTAATTCCTTCATATGGCACGCTGATCAGCGTAATGCGTTTGTTGTAATAATTACAAAAATTAAATTTCGATTGAATAGCGATGTAAATATTATGTTATATAACTGCACGTACTTAATTTTTTTTTTAAATCAGTTAAACCATAAAAACGGTGTTCACAGTGACTAAAAGTTATTTCATAGAATGTTTAAAGATACCAAAGGAACCTTCTGCTTTCCAGTTAACAATACACCGACATTTTTCTCACGATGTTTATTAGCTGTATCACTTGCGGCCGTTGGGCTTTATTGTACAATAATTTATTTCCCTTTATATCCTTACCCTTACCCAAAAATTGGCTACATTAGAAACGCCAGTTGCTACTCGAATCTACAGTGACAAATATGGGAAACGCAATATAAAAACGTTTGCGTTGAGCAAACGAAAAATACTCATGAGCATGGGCGGCAGGTATAGTAAACGCTCTGGTTTCCAACACTGCAGTCGATGTGGACTGAATCCCGCAAAAATTGCTGGCGCTTTTCGAAGAGAGAGAGAGAGATAGAGTGAGAAGGAGATGTTCAGCCAGAGCCGGGCGGGAAAGAGAAGGGGGACAAGAAAGACATCGCTGGAATAACCCTCTTAAGAGAACACGGGATTTCCACGGAAATGCGCTGCTAATGCACGTGGAGAGCTCGCTGTGCGAAGTACAACCGAACTACTCTCGTTGGCGCAAAGAAAAAAATACTGCTGATATTGCCGTATTTTCGCCGGCTTATAATTTCCCAGTAATAATACCGTTGGTATAGAGCGCAGGGCTCTAAAGTGCTTGTTACTGCTGCACTAGGATAAATCGTGATACCTTACACCTGCGTTTAAACAACCCTCCCCCCCTCCCGCAAAACACGATTAAAATCTTAAAAAATTTTAACGCGTATTCGTGAAGTACATTACGAAATTATATCCCGATTTCATTTCATAAATGTGATTATTAGTGACTTAACGGATATTATGAGCTCTCATTAACTGTTATTATTTGCATTCAAATCCCAATAATGCTTAATTCGACAACTTCCAAATGAAAATATATCCAACTTGTTGACCTGCATGAATTTTGGAAGAATTACATTTATATAAAGAGAAAATTGGAAATTATTTTAATACGTTGTTAGGGTATTGCCAATTGTTTTACGTAAAATTCTTTAACATGGACTGCACTGACTTTATGACACTTATAAATTAAGGATATGCACTTCTTTATGTTGTTTCGAAAAGTTCTGACTAAATAAAATTTCACTCAGTGGATTGCTCTTCAAAGTATTGAAAACGTCGCCAACTCTGCAAATTTTATTCTGCACAATAATTTCAAAAAGTTCTTATTCAGTTTATGTGTGTGTCGGTTTCTCTCGGAGTCATAAAAATTTCCCAGCTAGCTCTTTCAGCAGAAAATGACCATGACATCTAATAAAGTAAGATAAGTTGAGTATTCACCAGAGAACTTGGGCAACTGAAAACTTAAATCACAGTTCCTATTAATTCAAGTCCTCTCGATGCACAGCATTTAAATTTCAGTCTAGTAAATTCATTTCTTGCTTACGAAAAAAATATTTTGCTGAGCGAAAACAATAAACGTGTTTGCTGTCACATTATTGTAATAAATTATATTATACAAGATGTGCAGGTTTGCAAAAATATTAAATTTTAGTTAAATTAACTGCGTTCTTTTTAAGAAAGTTAGGTTCTCCGTCATTGGCATCAATTCTCTTTCAATAAAGATGTACAATTTCCCGTTTTATATTTTAGCGGAAAATATCACCTCTTCTAATTTGTACGCACAAGTTATCATGATATCTGGCACGAATTCATTAAACTGGGGAAGATTCGATTTTATTATATCTACTGAGCAACTTGAAACACGCCTACAGTAGCGCCTAACTGAGAACTCATAGCTCTTTACAGTGCCATTTGCATTGCCGGGGGAAGCAGTAAGTTACACGGAGTTAAATAACGTCTGCAGGTGACTTTCGTGAAGTGGCAAAGGGGAGAGGGGAAGCAAACTCCTCGAAGTTGTAACATTTATTGCTCTGCGGTTCTGTCTGAAACTTCCAGAAACTGTGGAGCTATGTGTTTTCTAGTACTTTGCCACGTCGCTTTTAATTCGGGGCAGACGATACCCCGTTTCCGATGTCGTTGAGGAGTCGTCTTCGAACTGCGAGTTTCGGGTTCAAATCCCGTGTAAGGCATCGCTTTATGAAATTTGTTGACCGTGATCTAGGCACTCAGAACTTCCCTACTTAACTGCAAGGCTATTAATGCCGTCAGTTGTAGGGATAAGCGATTAATTGCAATTATTCGATCAATCTTAATTATGAACATAATCGATCATGGAATTATAAGAATATATTTCTCANGGGGAAGCAAACTCCTCAAAGTTGTAACATTTATTGCTCTGCGGTTCTGTCTGAAACTTCCAGAAACTGTGGAGCGATGTGTTTTCTAGTACTTTGCCACGTCGCTTTTAATTCGGGGCAGACGATAGCCCGTTTCCGATGTCGTTGAGGAGTCGTCTTCGAACTGCGAGTTTCGGGTTCAAATCCCGTGTAAGGCATCGCTTTATGAAATTTGTTGACCGTGATCTAGGCACTCAGAACTTCCCTACTTAACTGCAAGGCTATTAATGCCGTCAGTTGTCGGGATAGGCGATTAATTGCAATTATTCGATCAATCTTAATTATGAACATAATCGATCATGGAATTATAAGAATATATTTCTCACAATCGAATTAATTTTTAATAATAATCGATTATTCTACCGATTAGTCCTGTTTCTGCTTTTTTGTTATCCCGACAGTATATTATTACGTTTTTAGAGGAATTTCGAATCATCATATTAGAGATGTCAGCATTATATGTGGGAAGAATTGAAATGCAGTTGAATTATCTGACTATAAGCAGCTCTTTTCCTAGCTTATAATGTACGAACTTTCATGTTCCCGGGATAATGACGATAGAAAACGTAACGAGGGCAGTTGTGTAAATTTTCAACGTTTTACTTTGTGTTGATAATGTTATACAGTCCATGCTACATTTTTTGTNTTTTTTTGTACCCTATTATGCACTATATCCAAAAATTTGATTAGAAAAATAATTTCTTCAAAAAAGAAAAATTTTGTTAACAAAAAAATTCATAAAATTATTGATTAATTAAGTATAATTAATAGATATAATTAATTGAAACATCTTGAAAATCCAAGATATCGATTGATTGCAGGATGCTCATAATCGCCCGTCCCTACTGATCTGTCAACGCTCGTTACAGCGGTGCCAGAACGTCAAGAAACCATACGCGTGTATAAATTCCATACAATTTCTCGGCGTGTTCTAATTTTCTGTTTGCAGAATGATTTTCTTTTTGCCGTGGTGTCCCGCTTACGTAGCCCATTCATTGTTACTTCCCAATTTTCTGAAGCCCTACTAAAGTTCTACTTTCAGGCTATTCCTCGCATCAGGCAAACAAAGCTTACGCCAAAGGGACGGCGCACCGTATTCGTGCGCTCTCAGTTTAATGATATTTTGCACGAGAACTATTTATTTGCCAACACATCTAGTTCCTCTCTGTTTTTATTCATATTAAATATAAATTAAATATTTAAATTTTTAGATAAAATAAATGTAAAATTTAAATATAACTAAATAATGTAAAATTTCAATATAACTAAATATAAGAGACTATTATTTTAACGTAAGTTCAATACGCTTGCGATGCACNAACTATTTATTTGCCAACACATCTAGTTCCTCTCTGTTTTTATTCATATTAAATATAAATTAAATATTTAAATTTTTAGATAAAATAAATGTAAAATTTAAATATATAATTAATAATGTAAAATTTCAATATAACTAAATATAAGAGACTATTATTTTAACGTAAGTTCAATACGCTTGCGATGCACGACGTATTTAGTAAACAACCGTACACGTCGTCCACGGGGAAATTTCTCGAAGGTTCGATTCAATCACTCTGAAGATATCGCGACCAGAGAGACTGCACTTACTGTAAGGTAGACTCGATAATGTTTTGGATCTTGTACATACCTTTATTGGAGTTTGTTTAAATTCCGGAGTAAGTAAGTTCGTGTTCGACTGCCGTACTCACCGGACCTGTGCTGCAAGGCCTTGACGCTTTAACGTTCAGCTGGACATTTGCTGAGTGAAATAGAGAAATAAGTTGAAAGCTCAGTTCATACGTTATCGTGGGCGACGTAGTGGTTAAGTTTCCTTTTGCAGCCAGAGAATATTACACGTTTGTGCTCTGTTTGCGTAATTGCTGAGTTGTTGTGCCAGTGCAGGAAGAGTACGAACTGTTGTAAGCGTGAGTGGAATTTTTGTTTTATGTATTCAGCACCTCGATAGAACTAGTTTTTTTTTCGGTCAGCATATTTATTTTTAATTACCAGAAGTCCTTTGTGGAATATCTATGTTCATGGCTTAGCTATAACCGTCGGCAACAGCTGCTAAAGAATGTCACTCATTAAATTAATTTTAATTTTAATTGCACAAAATTAAAATTGCAAGAATGTTTCATTATTAGAGTAAAAACCAGATCTCATACATTTTTGTCACTATATATATATATATGGACATTCCTGCATCTATACTCCATGTAGCGTCACCTTTAAAACGTACATGTTCATACACTCTCAACTGTACATAGTACATTTCCAATGTTGGATCATTTTCGGGAGATTATCGATAGTTGCCATTACTTCTGAATCTATATATATATAAATATAAACATATATATATATATATATATATAGATTCAGAAGTCATGGCAACTATTGTTTATCTCCCGAAAATAATCAAAAACGCGAAATGTACTATGTACAGTTGAGAGTGTACGATATGTACGTTTTAAAGGTGACGCCACATGGGGTGTGGATGCAGGAATGTCCGGCAAGGAACAAAAAACAAACATGGCTGCTTGAAAGCACCGTTCTATTGATCTGCTTACACTCATTTGAACGGGCACGTGTCGTACGTGTACGAGCTGTTTCACATCCTTCAAAGTAATCTCCGAGGTTGTCCACGGTTCGTTGCCAGCGGTGAGTCAAACACATGGAGATTATAACGTACGCGTGTTGGCAATGTCTAGTGAAAAATAGTTCCAATGTACAATGTCGTTAAAACGTGCGCGCACAAATACGGCGCGTCGTCCCTCTGGTGTTAATTTTGTCAACTCAGGAAAGTTTTGCTTGCATGAGGCCTGGAAGTAGATCATTTCGCAGGACTTCAGAAAAGTCGGGAGTAACTGTGAACGGACTACACGAGGACTGTAGACGGCCTTGGTGTCAAAAAGCGTACGTGTAATCTCACAACTGCAAAATACGCATTCGCTGTAGTAAAGACTTTAGGGCGCTCCGACCGCAACAGCTGTTGGTTGCGGAGCCATCCACCATTTAAGACTGCGTCATCTTCGGTGTGATGTCTTGGCAGTCCATGGTGGATATGGAATTGACGTTGACGTTTGACTGAAGTCAGTCGTCCGCCATCTTGACTTCGGTTCGCAATTTCCCGAAATTCCCTCAGAATCTCCAGAAATTCTCAGAAAATACCAAAGGATATCCGAATTTAACTAAAAAATTAAGGTCTCTTGTTTTTTTTTCTTTTTCAATTTTCCTGTATTGTGCACTACACACCAACTGGCACTCATTAAATTTGGCAGCGATATTTGACAAATACATTTGTGTCCTGGCACTGTAATAAAAAAACGTTACTTGTAAATGTTTGGACAGGCAGCTGAACTAATTTATCCTATTTTTATTTTAATAAAATTATATTAAATAGGATTTTAGTAAATATTTTTCTTTCCTATCATTTTCACAGTTAATCTTAATTGAAGTGTGAGTAATGTAATCGAGTCCATGGAAAAGATACTATATACGAAATTACTGACAAATTTACCAAATACCAGTGCATCGGTATAGTCAACAAGCGTAAATCTTAATGAAGAAATTAAACATTCATGTTACCATGTCTAAATTTGCTCAGAAAAAAGTGAAATGAGTTTGGAAGTTCCCCAATTTTGTCCGGTAGCGAATCTTAAAAATTCCTTTATTTGCAGCCATACAAGTGGTATTATCTTAATACTGTGATAAAGTTATAATCTCCCGATACAGTTCAGGAAGTTTACAAAAAAAAATATTTCAGAATGTAGTATTACGTAAGGTGAAAAAGAAACCCTGGTAGTAAAGTGAATGCTTACCAGAGATTTCAAAATGGTGCGATGAATGTCGAACAGTCTACAGCTGGCTTTCCTAAGACATGCGCAGTATGTGTGTGTGCGTGTGTGTGTGTGCGCGCGCATTCTGTGGCGCGCAAAGCTTGACTTAGTCTCGGAGGGTGTTTGTTTAGTGAGGGGGACTGTGGTAGGGGGACGAGTGACGGTTTTCGAATTCCTGGCGTGCAGAGCGCGCATTCCTCTGCCGGCTGCGCTATGCGGCTTCCTGTCCCGCATACTTCGTGGTGCAGCGAGGGCGAAGGTTTGGTGCATCCAGGACGAAGGTTGCGCTTCCGGGCGGCAAGTCGCCAGCAGCGACGAATACCGTCGGCAGTCATTCATCTCGCCGTGAACGCCATTACATGTGTACGGCGTGTCAAGTTTTATAAAACGTGTGGAGCTTCATGTTGATTTAAATAAACGTGATTAATTTCGAAATTGGTGATTTAACCAAAGAGTAGGGGCGGGATAGCGTGGCGGTTAATTTGATGTGGGCGTACCAATTCGCCCTATTGGCTACGCGATGCTCTTGGAAACGGACCTTGCGTCTCATTATAAACTGTATCCTGTTGACTAGGCCACCGGCTGGCGGGTAAGTTATACAGCCTATTCGCAGTATTTTCAAACTTTTTTATACCAACCTTAGAAAAATCGCCCCAAGTAAGGCGCATTTAGTTATTTCCTAAATATTTCACGAATTTCAAGAGTTCTATTCTGTTAACATAAAAGTATCTTATTTTTTTAACAAATTGAACTTTTCCTAACATGCTATAAATAAATTATAATAATTCACATATAATTAATATGAAGAAAACCACGCATATGATAGGCGTGTTGATAATATCTAGAAAGAAATAGATCTAATGGATGGTTCATGGTTGAGTTCAAACCACCGCGCCTCAGTACTATAGTCCATTTTTGGCTACTTCCAAACTTTTCTGAAGCCCTGCTAAAGTTCTACTTCCAGAATATTCCTCTACACAAACTGTGATGATATCAGTATGAAACAAAATATATATATATATATATCACCACCTGCGATGTAGAGAAGTAAAATTGTGCACTCGAATTTAATTATTTCAATCGTAATTTTATAAATAGGAATAACATTTTGATTGGTCGTTCAATATATACTCTCCTAGGGGCCGTTCACACTAGGGCGATATAAGATAGGCGATATATCGTAAGGAATATATTGTGACGATATATTGCCAGAAGGTTTATGACAGCGGGCGATAAACTGGCGAGACCTGGGCGATAAAAATGTGGTGGGGACACAATTATCACTACTTCAGTTACAAAAATGAGCTCAAGTGAGGAAGACGTTATAGTGGCTTATTGGTTCAAGTGTAGAATGAGAAGAAAAAGAAAATACTGGGTACATCCCTACAATATTACCAACGTGCACCATAGCTCGGCTGTTGTTTCTCGAGATATGTCTCAACATGAATCAAAATTCAAGGAGTTTTATCGAATGAATCCTGAAAACTTTCATTTTCTGAAAAGCCTAGAGTCACGAACTCTTGAAAAAAAAGATACACACTTCAGGAAGGCTATTTCTCCAGATGAAAAACTTATGATTACTATAAGGAAGTAGACATGAATATAAACAGCAGTATTAATAAAATTTAGTAGGTTTATTTTCATAATTTGTTACAAAATGGCCCAATCAGTTTCACTTTCTTGCGGCTGTGGGATAATCGAATTGAATTCCGAAATCGTTGCAATATTGCTCATGTGAGACTGAGTTTGTAAGGTGTCATGATGGGATGACGAACTCCATACAGAAGGGCTGGAAGCAACTGAAATACTGGATTCCACTATCTCTTGTTCGTCCTCCTCTAACAACTTATGTAAGAGAGACATTGTTTGTATTTTGAAAGTCCTCTTACGACGCAAGCTAAGGTTTTCCAGATCAGGTAAAAGAGAAAGAAGGAAATGCTGTTCAGCATCTTGGTGACTTTTATTAACAGATTTTTTCATGTTCATCCATTCTACAAAAGCATCGTCGACTTGGTCGTTTTATTTTCGTTTTTTATATGTTTGACTTGAGCTGATATAACGAGAGGGTGTTTCGATAAATTGCATGGAAGAAGCTTCACCAGGCATTTCCTCTTCAACAAATGTGTCACTTCCGTCATTTTGATAATTATCGGACTCCTCCACTGCAGTATCTTCAACGTGAAGATTGCCGGACGTATCTCCTCCTTTCAAATATGGTTGCAGAAAAGCTAAATGCTCAGTCAGATAAGAACTGTTCTTTGAATTCTGACTAGCCCCAGACTTTGGTTGTTCTTCCACCGTTCTCGACAGTTCTTTTCTGAAACAAAATTAAAAAAAGTAGATATCAATAGGATTTATTTAAAACTGTTGCGTATTAAAATTAAAACACATGTATCACGCAACTAAATTAAGTAAAAAATAAATTTTAAATAAATTTATTTTTTAAAACAATTAATTTATTTAACGTATTATTTTTTCAGGTATCTAGTTACTGGAGGCAGTTTTCAAGATCTTTCCTTGCAATTTTACAGAGGTAAATCAACTATCAGTTCTATTGTTCATTCGACTTGTGCTGCTATATGGTCCCACTTACAACCGCTGTATATGCCACAACCAACGGAGGAAACTTTGAAGCAAATATCAAAACGTTATTATGAGTTATGGAATTTAGCTAACTGTATTGGTTCTCTTGACGGCAAACATTTCCGCATTCAGTGTTCCCCTAATACAGGGTCCACAGATTATAATTGTGTAAAGGGTTCTTTTCAATAGTTCTGATGGCTTTGTCTGACGCAGATGGAATGTTCACCGCAATAGATGTTGGAGACTATGGGCGGAATAGTGACGGTGCTGTGTTTCGCAAATCAACAATCGGCAAATCATTGCAGGATAATAAATTGAAAATACCAGAAGCAACTCCCTTGCCAGGCGAGGCAAATGACAATCCTTTTCCGTTCTACTTTGTGGCAGATGAGGCATTCCCTCTTCAGAATCATATAATGCGGCCCTTTCCAGTATTAAAGAGTATTAAATGATGCCAGAAGAATATTCAATTTTCGACTTTCAACACAATTATTTGATATAAAATTACGTTTCCACATATAAATCTATACGTATTTTGTGTTAATATTGGTCCAAAGAAACTGTGTCCAGAGTTTGGGCACTGAGTTTCCGAACATTCTCTGGATGTACAATTGTATGTTCGGTGCGAGGAAAGATTTGTGTTGTCAGCTAGATACATTCGTTGTTTCTTGTTGAATCAACGTAACTAAGAAGTAGCCGATGGGGTGTAACTATTGATAAGCTTTAGAAACAATGTCATTACTGCAGAGAGTTTTAAATTTTCATTGGAATTCTTAAGTAAATTTCTTTCTGTGGGAAAACTGTTAAACGCACGTTTTCAGACAAATTTTTTGACAGAACATTTATAAAATTTTATACTTCTACTCGTTTATAAGAGACTCACGATTAACTGAGATGTTTTCAAATCCCTGCTTCTTCAATTTTTCCTGTCCAGCTGTACCCTTCAGCCATGTGCAAAAATATAAATTGTCATCGAGTGATAAATATGGGTTTACTGATGAAATTACACGGATACATGTTTTGAACCGTAAGTGTGTTATTATTATCACAATAATTTTCTTATATTTATAAAACAAAATTAAACATTCAGTACCCACTAATTTAATAATTTTATTTTTAATATATAGAAAAAAGGATATTTTCCGCACGTTTGTTGGTACTCTTATTTTGCTGATATAAGTAGGATTATATGCAGTTGATAAATTCTATACTAAATTCTTTTGAAGGTCAATTTCAATAATATTCATTTAACTACTAAATAACTGTACCCCCTTGCTCTCTATAGGGCAGCATTGCTACAAATGAGTTCAGTGCCAAAAAATATATTGCTCTTAAACATATTTCCCAATTCTTTGTACTTCTTCCATGAAACACGAGTAGCGTAGCAGCATTCGGCTGGCACGACACCTTTGCGAAACTAAGTTTGACAGTTGGAACTTTCCCATTTCATTTTGTGTTTCAACACAGGCTTTCGTGCTTGACCATCACATCTCGGTTTCAAAATGTGGAATGCAGCTTACAATAATGGCTTGGTCTGCATCATTTGTAATTACTTCCAAAAATATGAACTCCAAATTTTTTAAAATACGAAGTCGATTTATATTGACGATGGCTGCATTGACACGATATGTGACCGTACGCTCTATACTCGAAACTCTAACTACGTAACGAAAGATACAACTATTACGTCCGTAGTTAGCACTTATGCACAACTCTTGTAACTATTTTGCGGCTGCAAGTTCAAAATCCGACGAGCAATTCTTTTTTACTTTTGATTCAGATCATGTGATAGTTTTATGATGCAAAGCGTGAAAATCAAAAATCACCGCACAATTCTATTAAGTAGGTAATTAGAGAGGTTATGAATTTACCGTTATTATAAGCCTGCGTAAACAAAGAGACAAGCCTTAAAATGCCAGCTTTAATAACTTATGTCCATTTCATGCCACGCTTAAGCTACCAGTTTAATATGAAAATACGAAATTATAGTGCACATTCAAAGAAATTCACTTCCTCTCTTAGAATTCGCCGGCGAAGGTAGGGAGACGTTAGTGAAGGAGTCTCCCTACCTATCCGATGTTGCTTTGCGTTTTGAGCTTCCACGTTAAAGTTAAATACGAGAGAGACTGAAATTTGGGGAGTTCATAAGACGGCCACGCTAATCTCGACAATTCTGTATACACCCCAGGGGATAACATTTATTGATTTGCTGGTGCATTTATGATGAGCGCTTGTCATGTTTACTAGCTTTACAGAGAAGATAAAAACACGTAGGCGAGAGCCCGCCGTGGTGTAGTGGTCAGACTACTCTCCTCCCACCAAGACGAACCGGGTTCGACTCTCGGTGAGGTCGCTCCCAGGTTTTCACATGTGGGTATCGTGCCGGAAGATGCAGCTGGTCGGATGGTTTTCTCGAGGATCTCCCGTTCCCTCACCCTTGCATTCCGGCGCTGCTCCATCCTCACTTCACTTCACCCCATCGCCTCCCAACACCACGATGTTAAGAGTCGCCCCACATCTGTCCAATCTCCACTGCGTAGAATCGTGCCGGAAGATGCAGCTGTTCGGAGGGTTTTCTCGTGGATCTCACCCCCCCCCCCCC
>NQII01009938.1:32581-43228 GCA_002778355.1 Clitarchus hookeri
GGGGGGGGGGGGGAAGAATAACCTCTACACCTCCGCGGCCCCGTGCTGGCTTAGTGATGTCAATTTTTTTTTCTGGCGTATGCGACTGGAGTTTGAGATATAAGCGGTGAATCCCTATAAGATAGATTGAAACGCTTCAAGGTCGTGTTTGCCCAAAGCGAAGCATTGCGGTGGGCCCTCAAAAGGCTATGATATACATTCTCGGAAAGCCGAATTTCTCGCAAATTAGATTTGTAACAGTAGGATATCATTAAACGAAATGTAAGCCAACATATTAAATTACAGACGATACTTTGTATTTCTTGAATTGTGTTTAAATAATCTGGGTAGGAAAGGCTTCAAATGGTTTTTTTTAAAACTACTTTCGTTATTGTTTTTCTGTGTTGAGTATATTAAATATAATAAAAGTAAAATGTGGCCGCTGTAGATAACTGTTTTTTTAAATATTTTTTCTTGGAACATTTATTTGTTGAGATACGCGAATACGCTTAGACACTGTTTTTAGAGACCGTTTTTTTACTAGAAAGTCCACTTAAGGCTGCTCAAATGCGTAATATTTTGTGTTTTTTTAATGATATTTCTTGGTTTTGTAAAACAATATTAATAAAAATGTGACTAAAATGATAAGTAACCATAAATATAGTTTCCACCTACTTTTTAAATTGAATAACAAATATTCTAACTTTACATTTTGTGCCAAAAAAAATTTAAAAATTATTACCGGCACAATGTTTTATTTTATAAGAAGTGTTTCTTGTAGTCACAAGAACACAAAGAAGAAATTTCTTTGAAGTCAGGCAATTTATTCGCCTGCGATAAAGACCTGGCTTTTAATCTATTTTGAATTTAAATTTTGTCGCGAAACTTAAAATTATCGTCGAATCACTTAAAGAATTTCCATTGATTTACTTCATCATATTCTCATTATAACAAAACTTAATTTAAACCGTAGCCAAACATGCTAATGATGCAAAATTGTAAAATTTGTTTGGCAAAACGTATGAAATAAAAACTAATATAACTTGCGCAGATAATTTTTTAAAATTTTAATACACGTTACATTTACTGCTTTTATCAGACTATTATTTGATGGAATACCATAGTATTTGTAAATACCTAAAACATATAGAAATACATTTTTGACGCATAAACGCCCTTAAAGTGGTTGGCAAACAGTGTGCAGAACTTCGGCAAAAACGTCGTGTTACAAAACTGCTTAAAGGGCTTGAATGATGTCTGCTTACGAATAGCATTTAAGAAAGGTCGCACATATTAAAGAGTACAACAATTTCAGGTTCTCCATTAATCTACAAGGACAATTTTTATTTCTTCGTAATTGAAAATTACTAGACCGGGTGTTTATGCGGCCTTGGTAAACATGAACATCCCGGCACAGAATATTAAAAAAACTGCAGAAAATTGCATCACAATTTTACCTTAGGGATAACGACATAATTTTATTTTATATGGTGACCGCTGAAAGTCTCTTAGAGGCGTGTTATCGAAGGGAAGACGACGAGCCAATTCAGTGATTTGCGCCTAGAGGCTACAATGGGGCGTGGTGCGCATGCCTGGGTCGCACTTACAGCTTCCGTGCTTCTAGACTTCGGTCGTACGAAATATCTACAGCCAGGTGGCCACCTTAATTATAGTCTATTCGAGGTTTCTTCACACTTTTGAGGGGCCGCGGTGTTGTAGTTGTTAGACTGCTCGCCTCCTACGAAGGGGAATCAGGTTAAATCCCCGGCCGGTTCACTCTGGATTTTCGCGAAGTGGGAATCGTGCCCGACGATACCACTGGTCGGCGGGTTTTCTCGGGGATCTTCCATTTCCCTCAACCTTTCATTCCGGCGCTACTCCACACTCACCTTACTTCACCCTCATCGGTTTTAAGACCTCAATGTTAAGAGCCGCCCAAATCTCTTCACCCGCTCACTCACTCCATAGNACTTCACCCTCATCGGTTTTAAGACCTCAATGTTAAGAGCCGCCCAAATCTCTTCACCCGCTCACTCACTCCATAGTCACCTTACTTCACCTTCATCGGTTTCAAGACCTCAATGTTAAGAGCCGCCCAAATCTCTTCACCCGCTCACTCACTCCACACTCACCCTACTTCACCTTCATCGGTTTCAAGACCTCAATGTTACCAGCCACCCAAATCTCTTCACTCACTCACTCACTCCACACTCACCTTACTTCACCTTCATCGGTTTCAAGACCTCAATGTTAAGAGCCGCCCAAATCTCTTCACTCGCTCACTCACTCCACACTCACCTTACTTCACCTTCATCGGTTTCAAGACCTCAATGTTAAGAGCCGCTCAAATCTCTTCACTCACTCATTCACAATTTTTGAATTGAACATTTGAAAATCACCCCATGCATGACGTGTTTCGTTGTTTGCCAAATATATCATATGTCAGAAGCGTTTTATACTTCTGTCAACATAAAAGCATCTTACTTTCGGTTAAATTTAAATTTTACTAATATATATTATATATATACCTAATATTTAATTTATAATTAATATGAATAAAAGCAGGGAGAAATAGGTAAGTTGGTAATGTCTAGTAAGAAATATTTCTCATGCAAAATTTATTAAACTGAGTATTCGTGAATGCGTTGTGTTATCCCTTTAGTGTAATTTTCTAGACTTAGATAAACTTTGCTTGCATGAGGCGGAGGAATTGCCTGAAAGTAGAACTTTAGCAGTATAAGGTTTATTCAACTTAGGTTGGGAGGCTCAATGCTTTTAGTTTGGCAACACAATTTTTTCACCACTAAGTAAGCGCTAGTGTTGCATGTGTACCAAAATCTCTCTATTTTCTACGTTAAAAAAAATAATATTAAATTCGAAAATAAATTATAAAATAACTACGCAACTAAGTAAAATTCTTCTCTTTTATTATGAAATCTTAATTAACGTGTGACCTCTTTGGAACACTGCGCACCTAGCGGCGGAAATTTTCCCTAAGCCAAACTCACTCTCCCATATGAAAAATCGTTTTGTTTCTAACATGAGTAGAATTAACCTTTGCATGGCTTCAGAAAAAAAAATCGAAGCAACTACGAGTGGACTTATAATCTGTGATCGTGGCTTAAGCTGGCAAAAATTCCATTTCACGTGCTTCACTTTTGCGCGAAATTCGGCAACATCGTCTTCTTTCCCCCTCCCTCCGGCACCAGGGTGTCGTTACGACAGAAAACCCAGCACGCGAGTTTGGGAGAGGGTGCTGTGTTTGAAAAGTGGCTGCTGAAGGAGCGACCCCCCACGAAGTCTTCGCACCGCTGTGATATAACGGCTTTCGCCAGGCCCCGGCGAGCGCGTGTGTGTATTTATGTATATATATATATATACATTCTGCCGCAACGCCTCGTCGCTACTGAACACAATACGCACGGAGCTTGGTGGCGGGAACTCCGGGTACATACGTAGGTTTAGAAGTTTCTTTCCTCGCGATGTTGATCGGTTGCTGCAATTTGATATCGTCTCCCACCGACGACAATCTCGACTGCTTTAATACTTTCCAGTCCCAGGTAAATATTCCGTTTTAGGGTATCGGACCCCCGAAGAAATTAATTATTTTATATTTGTAAAAAATATGGTTCAACTCGAGTTGTCCGAAATATTCTTGCAATTAGGGGGGGNTGAAGGGTTTGAAAGTTAAAGTGAAATATTTAGGACATACTCAATTGCTGCACTATTTTATCACAGGAAACCAAGTCTGAGACATAAATGAAACACGAAAAACGAGCCAAAAGTGGCTGTAGTAAAAAATTTATAAATAAAACGTATAATAGATGCCACAAGGAGTTTTGGTCAGATTTATAACAAAATATATTAAATTAAAAAATTACAAAGAAAACCCAAGGACAACACTATGATGGCGACACAGACGAACGTTTGGTTTCAATCTAACGAGAATAGTATAAAAACTAAGGACAACACATTTAAGGCAGCACAGATGAACACTGATTAGAAGACAAAATTTCGAACAAGTAAACAAATCCCGTGGGCTATCGACTAACACATATGAAATCACCAAATAAAAATGCTAAATATAAAAAAAAATGCACGTTTTTAACATTTTCAAAAAAATATATGAAAATTTATTTGGTGATTAAATATATGCCAAGCATTAGGCCACGTTATTAGTTCATGTTGAAAAATGTTTCACGTAAACATCTTAGTATTCGTTATTACTGCTGCAAAATAAAAACAGAACAATTGACAATTTGACATCAAATTATACAAAAAATATAAAGCGTAAACTTTTTTTGATCGAAGAAAATGTTGTCACATACTATTCGTATACGATAAAAATTATAAAATAATAATTTTTTTTGGGGTCCGACTACTTTAAGGCGACACAAAACGTAAAATTTTGACGTGAATACGCCTTAAAAATGTGTCCGGCGCCAGGACGAAAGCTGCGCACAGAGAGAAAAATTTGTTCCAGCCGACGAAATGCTTGTTTCTATAGAGCAATTATTTAGTATCCCCAACAAAATATTTCGTTGAGTAAAGGTAACTTGAAAAACAAGGGTGATTTCGTTCATCTAACAAAATACATGCTTGAATAAACGAGACCTCTGTATTGGGCAAAAAATGTAGGCTGTCAACAAAATATTTAGTTGAATCAACTGCATACATTTGTTTCGGCCACTAATTCGATTACCTTCGTTCGAAAATACAGTTCGAGATTTCGTTTATATATTTTGTGACAATTAGGATAATAACAGCGTTTGTTAGTGGATTTATTGATGCCTCATGATGATGTAAACATCCTAATAAAACATGTTAAAACGGAAACTAAAATGTAAAGCTGTAAAATTTGAAATATTTATTCACGCAATTTGCCCAGTAATTATAATTCGCGAAATATCTCCTCTAGAGGTTTCAGTTTATGCCATGAAAGCCAGGTATCAGTTTCGTTACTTTATCTAAGGATTTTGAAATCGGGGAAAAAATTATCAATACTGTTTAGATTAGTTTTTTTTAATAAAAGTATCGTTTTACCAATTGATACACCGAAAGAAAAATATCGATTTTCCACACCTCGAAATCCGATATTTTATGTATCAACTTGACTATGTAAAATAACTCGTAGTATTACATATTAAGGGCACGAGGTGATGCAGAAAGACGTGGCGTCTGTTTCGGTGCATGATGCCAAAGTAAACAAACAATTTGTTAGTTTAATTTTTGTATTAAAAAAAATAGCTTATTATAAGAGCATTTTAAAGGTTTTTATTTACAATACCTGGAAAAATATATTGATTTTGATTAAATATAGTTGAAACATATTTACGATTTATATCGATATATAAATTATTTCGACATATCAATCTTTTTCCTTCATCCTTAACTTTCACTTCATTCCCACCCAAAGAACATGGATGTCTGAATAGTTACATTTTTCTTTTTAAAAGTTAATAAGATCGCAATTAGTCACAGTTCCTCACGTTTAAAGCATTTTTCTTTTAACGCCCAGATATTTTACATCCGGCAACTACTGAAACTAAAAGAGATTAAAAAAGTAACGTCGAATGTTTTACTAGGTAGTGCTTAAATCGGCAACGCCGTATTTATTGTTGCGTGGGGAACTGTTTAACAGAACTTTCGTCACTGAAACCTACCAGTTACATTTTTGTAACAGTTAAATTTAATACTTACGTTAAATACTTTATGTGCAACGTCCCATGTTTAGGTCAGTGAGACCAAAAGTGTCAAAACCCTCAATTCACTGGCGCGTGTTTGCGTATATATACGTATTTTAAAGAATAATCCGCGTTCTTAACTGCACACGTTTTGAAAGGCATTAGTGCTCATTTGAGTGGTATTTATGTAATAAAGACGGCTGGTGATCACGAAAGGTATTTTCGTATTGTGAAATGTAATTTAATATGGAATATTCGTACTAGAGGTAAATGAAATCGGATTTTTTTTTTTTCATACAGATTACGAAACATTTCAGTGTTTCGAACGGTAAAGGAGTGTATTTTGTTAGACCCAATTTACTTTTAGTACGTCCGCGAAAATGACAATATTTGATGTGGAAGAAACTAAATAGAACTTTTAAGCATTAAAAAATATCCCTAGTAGGTTTCCAAAATTTTATACGTTTCTTCTCTGGGAATCAAAATTTGACTGTATCTTTGCAGTTGCTGTTTTTACAGATTGCCTTTTTGCGCATACAATAAATTTATACGTTATTTCCGAGTATCTAGTTTTATTTAAAAACTTAAAAAATGTAGAAAACGTACTTAAGGGAGACATAATATTTCGAATTACAGTACTTTTTAATAGGCGTTTTTGAATTTCCTTACGGCTGATTCACTGAGATATTTTTTATTAAAATTTTACGACTATACATTAGGTTGTTAATGATAAAGCGATCACCTTTTAAGGCCACACTTTATAGTTTCATTCAGCTTATTTGCTTCCTTTTGCCATCTGTTACTATAAAAATTACCATGCGACTAATAAAAACAATGAATGAATTCTATGGCTCTTAAATGTTTACCTATGAGGCCACAATAAAACGTAAGTTTTTGGTAATTATGCTAGCTGGGAGGTCCTTAGAAAGTGCTCGCTTTACCGTGAATAACCTATAGTAAGGATTCTCGTATATTTCACCAACTACTTGCTTGCATATCGATTAGTGGCAAATTTTAAATAAGCCTGCTACTACAAAATATTTCCAGCATTCGTTTTCTAAGACTGTTATTAATTCACTTTAGGCCAGACTTTTCGTGTGTCTGAACAGCAAATGACTAATAACAGCAGGCCTATACACGTTAGACGTGAGCTGTGAAGTGTTGCAAGGTGAGCTGGTGCTTGCTCAGTGCCGTACACAGTCGGCACACGCAGTCGGGACCAGTAACCAGAGTGGAGCCGGGAGAAACTGTTTGTACTGCGGCCACTCACGAGAGAGCAGCGGGGCACCCATTACACACGTGCTGCGACGTCAAAAACCTACTAATACGTTTAAGTGATCGACGTGTAAACTAGCCAAGTATTAGGTATAGCACAGAACAAAAAAAAAATCTTACCTTGCAACAGCTTACCATACGCTGCTGATACACATACATACTTAAAAATTATTTTCAGGTGGTTATTTGCAACTGTTAATTTTTCGTAGGGTAGTTTAAAACGTTTGGTGGGGATATTATCAAACAGGCAAAATAAGTATTACACAGTTATATTGACTTTCATTGTTCGAGGTTCCAAACCAAGGGCGTAACATCGTAAGGTGTTCGGCTGTCCGTTTATTTTTAATGAAATTTTCGTGTGAAGCAGCTGTATTACGAAATTAATTTTAATACGAGACGTACCGTTCGTGGCAGTCACTTCGAGGTCGGTGCGCAAATAAGTCAATTCCCGATTCCTAACAATAAACATATATTACAAGCTTGTCAAAACCAAATTGCTTCAAATCTTAATTGGCACAAAGTGCTTTCCTTAAGTTCACTACACAACGCATGACTGAGCTATAATGCAAAGAGGTTACATTTAATTAAGTAAAATAAAGATTAATTTGAAATCTGCGGTGCGGGAGGTTGTAAATTCGAATCCCAGGTAATGCATGGGTGTTAGTTCAAGTTAGGTTATAAGTTAGTTTGTAAGCCGACCCCTAATAAGCCTTCATGCATAACAGCGGGGGACGTTAATAAGCCTTGTAACAATACGATATAACATCACATATCTGTTAGAAGAAATTATTTTAAACAAAACTCTTGCTACTTGTTAACACTCAAACTTTTACTAGAGTTTAACGCCAACTGGAAGACGGTCACCTATATCAACCAATGCAGGAACACCGTGTTTTGTTGGTCTGTTTTCTCTCCTGCTCTCGTCTAATTGGTCAACAACACACCAGACTTTCATTATTGGACGGCTCTCAGCCAATGGAGAACTGAGTTTGACCACTCTCCAACCAAACGTTCTTTGGAGTCGCGGTGGCTGAGCAGCTAGACTGCTCGCCTCCCACCAAGGCAAACTGGGTTCAATCACCGGCCGGGTCTCTCCCGGATTTTCGCAAGTTGTAATAGTGCCGGTCGATGCCGCTGATTGGCGGGTTTTTGTCAGGAATCCCCTTTTCCCCCGCTGTTACATTCCAGTGCTGCTCCATCCACACCTCATCACACCCTCATCGGCTCTCAAGACCCCATTGTTAAGAGCCGCCCAAATCTCTCAACTCAACCAAAACGTTCTTTTATATGTAACGGACTGTACGGCCTCTCATATTTACTACCAAAGTCCGGCACGAATCCCATTTGCGTAAATTCGGAGTGAACCGGCCGGATATTGAACCACGGTCGCCTTGGCGGGAGGCGAGCAGTACAAACGTACTGACTGTAAATTTATTTTTTCAATAGTAACACGCAGATAATTTTTATTTGCGAAAACTCTTAAAAGTTTTGTGTTGTCCTAGTATAAATTATAATAAAATTTATGAATACGGTTATGATATATACGAGCCAGTTTTCTTTGTGCGGAGAAAATAGTCAAACAAATGCACGAAGTGCTGGGCACACTATTTCGTCGTTTCTGTAGGTAAATCATGAGCTAACGACGGGGGAGTGCGCAGAATAGGTAAATAAGTTTACGTCATCTTTCGAGCTCCAGTAAGCAGACTACTGCCTGCGCTGTAATTTAGGTTGATGGAAGAGGAAAGGCTGCCTACAAAGGGCTCATTTAACTTTAATAACTGCCGTCTTTGGAACAGCCGCCAACAACGTCTTATGCAAAAGGAGGCAGTTATTATCTTTTGAGAAATTTGCCGACGGGCCCCTGCGCGAACAAGGTTGTCAGAAATCACTTAGTGCTATTAAGACTCTTTGTGCAGAATAATTCTGGCCTGTGTGACTGTGACAGTAAATTTATATTTATTTTATGCCCAAATATCTAGGAAATACGTAAGATAGGCTATATCCGTCGAAACACGAATTTATACCAGGAAACAGTGCAAAAATGGAAACTGTACTAGTATATGACACACATGCAAAACAATAATGATTAACCCCTTTGGTTTTGAGTTAATATACGAGCTGCGCTGTTGAAATCAAGTAATATTTTGGTGCGTGCTGTACATGTCTCGATCATGCATCTACACCAAGGGAAATTATAATAAAATATTTGTTTTTTTTTATAGAACCAAAACGTATTTTACTGCCCCCAAAAAATATTTTGTTAAATAAACAATACGTGAAAAAAAAATTACATTTTTTCAGTTAACAAAATTCATGTTTGAATAAACAAAATCTCTGTTTTCGGGGGGAAAAAATAGACTGCCAACAAAATATTTTGTACAATCAACTGTTTATATTTGTTTGGCCACTCTTTTGTTTGCCTTTGCTCGAAAATACAGCTCGAGAGAGGGTTTGCATTTTTTGTGACAATTAGGATAATTATGGTGCTTGTAAGTGTACTTGTCGATGCTTAAGAGTGCCATTAACATCCTAATAAAACAAGTACAACACGAAAATAAAAAGTAATGCTCCAAAACTGGAAACATTTTTCTGCGCACGTTGCCCAGTATTTGATATGTATGTATTTACAAACATTCCAAATTCAACTGTAGTCACTTTATCTGAGGTTTCCAAGGCGCAGATGACCTATGTTCTAACCCCGGCCTGGCTCGCAATATTTTTAAAACTGAAACTGTTTGCTCTACGTAGAACCGAGCAAATCTTCGTTTGCCCCAACTATATATATTGTTGGGGCAACCGAATAAGAACAAACAAGTCATTTGGTTATAACTAGGGCTAGTGACTTTTCGCGTAAAAATCGCAGAACGCAGTAGACTTCAATACTGTATACACACCTCAGCTGTTGTTATACCTCCACTTGCTGCTGGTGCCGTGTCCGTCTTTGACCAAGCCACTCAGGGCTAAGTAACTCCGACACTGAACCTTCGTGATTCGTGCGCAAGCAGTTAACACGGGCCAGAACCTTTTTTAGCCAATCAAAGAAGCTGGACGACCCTACAGTGCTTTGGACTGTATCTTGTCTCGAAATCTTTTCGCGAAATATCACTGCCCCTAGTTATAACAAAATATTTCATTGCCCCTATACAAACAATTCACATGGTTGCGCCAAACAACCTTTGTGTGATTCAACAAACCATTTTTCTCAGCGTAGCAGCCAGTGCAAATCGCGCTGCGTGCTAGGTGTTGCCAACATTAACACGTTGACGATTATGCTTGAGTGTGGCTTTGGCAGCGCTGCAAAGGTAGAACTGGCCCCAGTGGCGAGTGGTGAACTGTTGCAAGGTAAGCCGGCTTTATCTCTGTGCTGTACAATGTTGCTCGCTAGTTTACACTTCCACCACTAAAACGTAGTTCGGCAGGGTGATGCCACAGGAAGTGTGTGACGGGCAGAGACCTGAAAAATTCGCGAGTTCAACGACCTGCAGACTAGACTCTACAGTCTCATGTACTATTATGCGGATATCAAGTGCACATTGGTTGTCGGCCGTCACAGTGGAAGGCGACGATTGGGCCACCGTTCCCCAGGAGGTGTCAAACACCGTGTGGACCAATGGCTACGGTTATATAAACACACGTGTTTTGAATTCTAGTTTGCCCCGAAATGAATCCGCGAATTCTTCAGGTCTCTAGTAATGGGTCCTTTGCCTGC
>NQII01009939.1:0-33151 GCA_002778355.1 Clitarchus hookeri
TTCAAATGCCCAGCTGAATGGAAGTAGGGCAGCATACTTTCTGTTGTACTTAAATTCAAATCCCATTCAGCTGACCTCTCTGCGCAGATAAACAGCCGTATGAGAGATACTTGCTCGAAATATTGACACCAGAGAGATGCAGCGTGACTGCTGGTGGATACATGGGCTATCTTTTAATTTATAATTTCCTTAAGTTGTTGGACAACACAGGATTCGCAAACTTCTAATGGTTACATTTTATCTTCAGAGAATCCTGTGAACACTTGCATTACTCTAGTCTTCAAATCGTTTTCCATCATATCACATGTTTCATCTAAGAGTAAATAACCAAGAGCTGTTTGGGTGAGTAAATGGACACAAAGGGCTCTTGTATATGCATGTCCTGAGAGTATAGATGTAGCAGATGTTGCTGCAAATACCCGAGACCACAGTTCTTGCAAACCCTGCCTGCCATTGTGTCTCCTACTGATCCCATGAAAGACATCAAAAGATGGACGCCTCCAAATCGCACAGTCACATTGGCTAGCTCTCCGGATATATCACATGCAACAATTTCAATTCTCTTAATTTAAAGAGGTTCATCAAATGTTAGAAGGACGCCAAAATGACTCTGTTTTCTCGCTTCCTCAGCAGCATAGCACAGAGCTGTGTGGATTGCACTTGGGTTTGCAGGATTCAAATTAATGTGTGGAAGAACCTCGATTTTGCTAGCATCGCAATGCGCAAGTTCATTCATGGCATTCTTCATGTAACCATTCCACGAATGGGCTGAGGGAATGTTTGCCCATGTTCCATACGGCCACAGAACATCCATTGACCTGGCTCGCTGTATAATACTGCGAGTTTCGACAAGGTGTGTTATTACTCTGATCTGAATATTTTCAAGTCCACGAGAACTGGGATTTTTGTACCGCAAAATACTGAAATGTCCTTTCGGTGTAAGATCACAGGCTGATTTCGGAAGAGGGAGCCACCGGATGGGAGCACATAGTTGACTGGAAGCTGGAGTAGAAACCTTGATATCTCCCAACCTGTGGAATATTCCATGACCGTCAAGAGTACGAATGTAATATTAGCATCAGCATTGTCAACGGGCGGCTAGAGGGGGTTGGAGTGTGTACCCAGGATTGTCACCCTTGCCGGGCAGACGGCGTTGGGGCGGGGCATCAGTGAGCCGCGGGCATTGTCAGCTCCGGGGGTGTCAACACGGCACCTATTTCGCGCCTCTGTGGGTCCAGGGAGTCTGCATCAACGCTTGATAGCCGCGCTAGTCACGCCGCTCCCTGGCGTATGCGCGGTTATTGAGTACAGGTCTGTAGTCTACTCTGCTCTGAGAACAGGTCACCTACTGCGCAGTTGCAGTACTTTCAAATACACTGGTACTTAATAACGACTATAAGTTTTCAGGTCTGGGGCCAGCTTACTTACTTAACTAATTCTAACGTACTATTAAAATATAGCGCGACTTAGCCGATATCCGAATCCTACATACGTCACATCGTAACCCGGAATGTTAAATATAATAATTAGATGTAATGGTTTACCCCAGGAAAAGATGACTGTTTCGTTTTTTTCAACGGGCTATTTATTCACAAGTGAGGAATTTTTTCATTTGCAAATGTTTGCAATGCTTGTAAGGCGCTACTTTAGTATTTCACTCGACCAATGAGAATTTTGATACTCCAATACTGAACGTTTGTGACTGGTCTACAAACACTTATGAACCATCCAATAGCAAGCCATACACGAGCGGATATTTTCGACTGCCCAGATCCGCGGACCAGATCAGGGGATAATTATGACAGATCTGGCTCTTCGAACCTAGGTCTGTTGTTGCCCACTAACGTACACATCACGAGTCAGATTTCCTTCAAATATCCGTAAAGGCTTTTTATCCGCTCGTGGCACAGGAAACAAAGGTTGCAACCTCTAAAAAATTTGCCCAAAGCAGAATTTGGCACACTTATAGAGTCGAATACGCTTAATAACATATAAAAAGTTTACCGTTCAAAACCGTACGCGTCACGTCAAAAACGAGCAACAAAATCATAAGTTACGAGTTTGTGCAGAGTTCCACAAAATTTCTGCTTTCAGGCGTAACTCTTACCTTAGAGTTTATGCAAAAAGTTAAAAATATTTAAGAAATAGTTTTCCACATACATATGTAAAGAAATATCTTGAAATGTTATGTTAACTGTACACTGTAAAACATGACAGTTACGGAAATTAGTTAACAATTTTCAGCGAAATTGAAAACCCTAGGTGAAAAATACCTGGAATATTTAGAGTTGCTTATGCTTAGGATCGGCGAAGGGGCTAGCGTATTACGTTGGATCACGAGAGGTGCTCGAGCGTAGCAGTGTGCCTACGTGGCTCGGCGCAGCGTCCAGGCCTATGCCGAGGTACTGCGTCGCGTCTCTTCACTCCGCTCCTTCTTCATACTTCACATTTTATCACAATGGCTTCTCGCCTTGTTCAAAACACTGCCCACAATGTATATAAAACGCTTTGGTGCCTTCAATTTCCAGCTTGCAGAGATAATCAGCATTATTTATCACCATACTCTTTTTAGTAAATATATTTAAATATTCATTGAATCACACACTGACATTCCTAGTACAACAAAATCAACTTAAAACAGGATATAGCACAAAATGAGAAAGATATTAAGACTATGTAGTAACATCAAAAATATAATTGAATTTTCATTAGCACTACAAAAAAATTGTTGGAAATAATTGCTAGTTTATAAGTCTCTACCTGGTTAATATTTGTTTTGTGGTAAACTTTAATAAAATGAATTGAAACCTTGATCATAGAAGGGAAATATTTACTAACACTACGAAACATTTACTATTTATAAACACTAAATAGTATTGTAAATATACAACCTCATTCAAAAATGAAATACAACTCCATTCAAAAATAAAATACAACTACATAGAGAAATACAATGCAAATCCATACAAGAACCAAATTTACCTTAATAGAAAAATAAAATGATCTTCATAGAAATATAAAATTAATTTTGAAGTGCCTAATCTGTAAGTTTCTTATGCATTTATTAAAATATTATATAATAGACTCAACACTTATTTTGCAAACACATTATGATTTGATTACTTTGCCTAGCAAACATAAGAAGTATATAGCCTGAAGACGTCTCCACAAGTTTTATGCTGTTCTTTTTGAGGCAAATTAACAGCATGCAGTAAGTATCCAGCATCTAAAACGACGTGATTATCTGACGATAAGTGAGAATCTGAATTCGTCATTCCTTTACAAGGACCAAATTTCTGTGTGAGATCTGACTTCTTATTCATTCAAATGAAATCTTCTGCATAGAAAAGGGCTGGTGGCTTTACAGTTTGCTCAAACTAAAATTAATCTCGAATGTCAGACATGGGATCTCTACGACAAATGCGCAAAAATAACAAATTGGTATTTAAATATTATTTCTCTGAAATCCTGTCTTGTTTTGAAGTGCTGTCATTAAGAGTTATTATTATCACAACGTTTCAGGTAAACATTTCCAAAATTTTTGCCAACCATTTTTGTGAGCCAAATCTTTCATTTGTTGCAGATACAAATGAGCTGCTTTGGCATATTTCAAATGCCCAGCTGAATGGAAGTAGGGCAGCATACTTTCTGTTGTACTTAAATTCAAATCCCATTCAGCTGACCTCTCTGCGCAGATAAACAGCCGTATGAGAGATACTTGCTCGAAATATTGACACCAGAGAGATGCAGCGTGACTGCTGGTGGATACATGGGCTATCTTTTAATTTACAATTTCCTTAAGTTGTTGGACAACACAGGATTCGCAAACTTCTAATGGTTACATTTTATCTTCAGAGAATCCTGTGAACACTTGCATTACTCTAGTCTTCAAATCGTTTTCCATCATATCACATGTTTCATCTAAGAGTAAATAACCAAGAGCTGTTTGGGTGAGTAAATGGACACAAAGGGCTCTTGTATATGCATGTCCTGAGAGTATAGATGTAGCAGATGTTGCTGCAAATACCCGAGACCACAGTTCTTGCAAACCCCTGCCTGCCATTGTGTCTCCTACTGATCCCATGAAAGACATCAAAAGATGGACGCCTCCAAATCGCACAGTCACATTGGCTAGCTCTCCGGATATATCACATGCAACAATTTCAATTCTCTTAATTTAAAGAGGTTCATCAAATGTTAGAAGGACGCCAAAATGACTCTGTTTTCTCGCTTCCTCAGCAGCATAGCACAGAGCTGTGTGGATTGCACTTGGGTTTGCAGGATTCAAATTAATGTGTGGAAGAACCTCGATTTTGCTAGCATCGCAATGCGCAAGTTCATTCATGGCATTCTTCATGTAACCATTCCACGAATGGGCTGAGGGAATGTTTGCCCATGTTCCATACGGCCACAGAACATCCATTGACCTGGCTCGCTGTATAATACTGCGAGTTTCGACAAGGTGTGTTATTACTCTGATCTGAATATTTTCAAGTCCACGAGAACTGGGATTTTTGTACCCCAAAATACTGAATTGTCCTTTCGGTGTAAGATCACAGGCTGATTTCGGAAGAGGAAGCCACCGGATGGGAGCACATAGTTGACTGGAAGCTGGAGTAGAAATCTTGATATCTCCCAACCTGTGGAATATTCCATGACCGTCAAGAGTACGAATGTAATATTAGCATCAGCATTGTCAAATGTACACTCACCGTATTCTTCTGATAATGGGAATTGTAATTTGTTTGACACTTAATTACAAGGAGTATGATGGTCCCGCGAAAAAAAAGAGGCAACTTTGTACATACAGGAGAAAATGAATGCTGCCGACAGCTGTTGAAATTTTCTGAGAGTTTTTATTTTCTTTATCCCTGCAATCTGTTGCTTATTTTTGTCACTTATCATACTTTATTCAAAGGAAGCCGTGCAAAACCATGTGAATGTGCTCGTCTTTTGCAACACACTTTTTACATTTCGCTGTCTAGAGAAAAATTATCAAATCCTACTAATATTATAAATGCGAAAGTCTGTGTGTATGTTACCACTTACATCCATAATGGCTGAACGAATTTTAATTAAATTTGCTATGTAGGTACTTTAGGTCCTGGAATAGGACATAGGATACTTTTTATCCCGGAAAATTGTACGGTTCCTGTGGAATAACAACAAAACGTAATTCTGCAACGGCTGGGAACGTGACCGAACTCAGCTCCATAACGGCTGAACGGATTTTAATGAAATTTGGCATGTAGGTACTTTAGGCCCTGAAATAGGAAATAGGGTACTTTTTATCCTGGAAAATGTGTACTTTTCCTGTGGAATAACAACAAAACGTAATTCTGCAACGGCTGGGAACGTGACCGCAATATTTTTTTCCTCTGGTGTCAGAGTTTATCAGGGCGCCCAAGGACCTCTGAAATGTCATAAAGACTGCTATCAATCGATAACAACCGGGACCGAATATTTAACGTGCCCTCCAAAGCCCGGAAGCGCTCAGATGTTATGCCACTAAACCGTCACCTATCCAAATGTGTGCCGCTGAGAACGTTGCTTAACTTTGGTGATCGATTAAGATCCTTCAGCCAAGCGCAAAACGTAGTACCTAGGAACACTGTTTTCTAATGCTACAACTTAATGAAAATCACGTTTTGATTTTCATACATCGACGCTGGAGAGCGGAAATGTGGTAACAACGCGATAGTTGCACAGATACACTCCAAAAACAATACCCTACTTCTTGGCTATCGGGTAAAAAATATTTCCTTCCTTTTGGGTTGCCGTAATCAGTTAAAAACCTAGGCCAACATAGTATAAATTTATAAATCTGTTTTCACATAAATGAATTGTCTTTTCCCAGTGTATTTATTAGTGTATCACTGTAAAACTCAATTGTACCCGGGCGAAGCCGGGTTGGTTCTCTAGTACAAAATATGTATTAAGAAATAATTCTGAACATTTCTTAAAATATTCCAAATAAATGTACATATTTGTACTTTCGCAGGTAAAATCACATAAATTTACAAAACTTTGCCTGTACTGTTACAAAATTAATGTTGCGAACCCGTAACTTGGGGGAACACATTCTTTTCAAACCAATCAAAATGGACTTTGCCATGTCTTCCAAGGAAAGAAGTAGCCCTCACTGTAAGTGGATTCTTGGGCGTGATGACTCATCAGCCTTTAGCACACATCTTAACTTGATCTTCTGAGACGATATGAGCAGTTTACTGAATATCCGTATTTCTGAAAGAATTTTTAGTACACCAGTACAGCTGTTATTCTGGTAAGTGTACAAATACAACAGGTTTGCAAGATGTTTTTTGTAAATTTATAAAAAAATGTTCTTATGCAAAAACGTTTTAGCTACGCTTACAAACTTTTTTCATTGTGATTATATATATATATATATATATATATATACATACATATGTGTGTGTGTGTGTAATGAAATCATTCTCGAGACTTATCATTTCAATATTTTCCAAAAATTTTTGGTTTTTTATTTTTGTGTAATTATGATACTCAAGATAAAACAAATTTAATTGAAATCCATCATTTGGTTTTACTGTAATCTATTACCTAAAATTTAAGCCCAGCATCCGCTGTTCATGCTCTTTTAACAACGAATTAAAAGATACTTCAAACATCTACGAAATTAAAGTCTATAAACCATTTTATATTATTCATAATATAATTTGCCGCTTTAATATGCTGCAATAACATTATTCATAATATTATGCTGTTCAAAAGTGCAAACCTTCCTCGAGTCAGGTAGGCTATTCTCGGAATGTGTTGAATTGCCAGAAGTGATGAGAGACGCGCAGATGTTTGCAGTATCTTTGTAACAACACAAACGTTTTCCTTATTCACCAAATGTTATTCTTGAAAATTAACTAGCACTATAGATTTACAAAAAATTACTTCGTGAATCAACAAAGTTTTGTAATTATACAATAATTTGTCAGTTCCAGTTACAGCCCATTTGAACAGTGCACCCCACNAGATTTACAAAAAATAACTGCGTGAATCAACAAAGTTTTGTAATTATACAATAATTTGTCAGTTCCAGTTACAGCCCATTTGAACAGATCACCCTACCGCAGCCGCCCGGGCTGGCCGCCACACCAAGCCACGTAGTACACTGCTACGCTCGAACAGCTCTCGTGATCCGACGGAATACGCTGCCCCTTCACCGATCCTAAGCTCAAACATGCTTGAGGTATTTTCACGTAGGTTTCCAATTTCGCTGAAAATCGTTAACTTATTTCCGTAACTGTCATCAAATAATACATTCTCTCACTTTATCGTTTTACAGTGTACGGTTAACATAACATTAAAAAATATTTATTTATATATGAACGTAGAAAATAGTTTTCAGATTATTTTGTACTGTTTGCTTGAACTGTACGGTAAGAGTTACGCCTGCCAGCAGCAATTTTGTGGAACTCTGCACACGCACGTAAAGTATGACTTTGTTTGCACTTTTTCGACGTGACGCACAAGGTTTTGAGCGGTAAAATTTTGATATCTTATTAAGCGTATTTGACTCTATAAGTGCGCCAAAGTTCAACTTTGGACAAATATTTTAGAGGTTTGGGCCTAAAATGATTTTAGATTCCTGGGCTCCAGTGACGGATCAGATGTGTGAGTCGTAGCCGCGAAATAGGGAGTCGGTTTTGCTTGGTATTTTGGTTTATAGCTAGTTATATTATTATTGTTGTATATGTATGTGTGTTAGTCAAGTAAAATTTACGACAAGAAGAGGAATATCGTTGCAGCAGCAGGAGGAATGTTTGCTATTTATCATATAGTAAAACGAAAGAAAATACGCACTAAATGGGTGAAATCATGGCTTGCCCAAAGACAAAATATGAGCCATATGGGTCTACTTCTGCATATCCGAGATCATGAACCAGACGATTACAAGAACTTAATAAGAATGAGTAGCAGCGATATTGAGGAAATGTTGGGTTAGTACTTACATTACAAAAGTAATGCATACAGATAACGGAGCTATACTGCATTACGTTTTCTTGTACATTTACTGTCACCACGTTTAAAACATTACTTTTTTTTACCTATTTACCTGTGTAGACATCCTGGGTCCTTCACTGCAGAAAAAGAACACAGTATTGCGCCAAATAATTCCAGCTACGGAACGACTGATCGCCACACTACGCTATTTAGCAACTGGACGGTGTTATGAAGATTTTAAATTTACCACTGGGATCACAGCACAAACCCTGGGGCATATTATCCCAGAAACGTGCCGAATCGTTTACGATATTCTGAAGGATAAATACATGAAGGTATGGTTAGTTGAAATAATTATTTAATATAGTAACATTCCATAGACTGGTAGCATTCAGTAAATATGTAAGAAAATGTAAAAGTTCATTGATTCCATAGACTGGGTAGCATTCAAAATATCTGTAAGAAAATGTAAAAGAAAATAAGGAAAGACAAACGATGCAAAAGTGATACAAAATAAAAAATATTAAAAATTTAAGGAAAAAATGTAAAAAATAAAAGTCTTTGGTATTATATTTAGGTTGTCATGCAGGAAAGTACAACAGACACACAACAGTACCATTGTCAAGTGTCTTTACAATCAGTTTTCACATATTTCATTGTAGTCCTTAATTTGAATAGTAATCTGGAAGTGATGATGTTCCTGACGACTGGTGAGTACTTGGTGACTCGTAGGCCGCATCATGTGATTCATGTCTTGGTTGGTTGTTAGATAGCGTAAATACTTATGAGGGCGGTACATCAACCACATCAGTGTAATCATTGAGTTGCTTTTTCATTGCTTTCGTAATTATTTTTTGTTTTACAGCCTAAGCCAGAATTTATTTCGAATCATCCATTTTGCGTAATTTCTCTGTAACATAGGTGCCCAGTGCAAGTACAGTTATCACTGCTTGTAGATGGGGTACTCGAGGTAGAACTGCATATCTGTATAAACTGAACGATGTTTGTGTCAGATTTCTTTTGCTCGCATCTTCTTCGCCTGAAGTTCTTTGAAAGTCTGAAAAACAAAAAATGAAAAAACAATGGCAATGTCATTATGTAATTATTGTTTTCTTTTTATATGCCACAAACACAAGATGAATGGGAGCAAGAAGCGCAACGCTTCAAAGATCAATGGCAGGTTATCAACTGTAGTGGCAGCAGAGATGGCAAACATTTAGCTACTCATTGTTTAACCTCTGGAAAGTGGAGCAATGTATTATAATTATAAAAACTTTTATAGCATTGTGTTAATGGCAATCGTCAACTCAATACATGAATTTCTGTATGTTGACGTGGGCATACAGGGAAGATTGTCAGATGAGGGTGTTATAGAGGCGACAACGGTACATAGAATTTGCCAACTTACAATGAGACCTATTAAGGATTGAACTTCATATTTTTATATGTGATTTGCATACACACATTTTAAAACCATATGCCCAACGAATGCTCACTCCTGAGAGGCGCGTTTCCAATTACAGAATCTCACGCGCCATAAATGTGGTTGAAAACACATTTGGATTAATGGCGTCTAGATTTCGCATTTTGCACACACCTATTCATCTAGAACCTCACAAGATTGATTACGTTGTTCTTGAAATGTGTACTCTGCATAGTTATCTAATGCACAGGAGCAGTGCGTACTTTAATTGTCAACTCGTTGACAGAGCATGTCCAAGCACACATGCAGTAGAGCCTGGTTTATGGAGGACCAAACAACGCAAACGATGGTTTGGCACCTCTACAGCATCCCACTACAGTAAGTTCCCTTCTCAGGATGCCATAAACAATAGGGAGAAATACCTAGATTTATTTTCAATAACATGGATAAAGTACCGTGGCAAGAGGAAATGATAAGTAAAGGAAAGGTTTAGAATTCTATTTTTGCTGTGTTGATGCATGAGTACAGTGCAGCGTTGTGCTACGTATGAACATAGTTACATGTAATATATTTTGTCACTGAAATAATACTTGAATACTGATGTGTGGGGTTTGTGTTTAGTATTATATTATGATGACGTGACCAAACTGTTGCAATTATTATGTGTTTACGTAATAAATAGTATTTTATGCAATGTTACTTACCAGCTCTCCTTCTTTCTCTGTTGTTCATCAATGTTTTGACATTGGTCTTCCTTCAGACATCTCTTCACCTCTTTCCATACTGCTCGGGAGTTCTCATCACTCCTCTGAGAATAATTAAGATTAGAAACGCTACTGTGAGGGCGTTTCTGGTCCTTTGTGAAAGATAACAAGCTGTGGTACCTGTAAAATAATACTTCAATGAAATTACATCCATGTTTCCGTCTAATCCATATCTTAATAATGCCACAGTGTTCACAATTTAGGGACGGTACATAGTGTGAGACACATTGAATACAACGCAACCTCATACAACGCAACCTCTATACGACGTATGCGATCGCAAAACGTTTGGGTTAAAAACAGTAAATAAAACAAACTCACCATAGGTTGGGTTGATACAATTCATGACTTCCTTGTCCACTTCTTTCAGAGACCTCCACCTTCTTCAGCTCCTTTCGGTAACGAGATCTCAGATTTTGTATTTTAGTTTTTATGCCATTATGGTCCATCTCAAAAAGCAAATCGCGAAATGCTTGGACAATTTCCTCGTATGCCTTATTCTTTACGTTTTTGTTTGTATAAACATCGTGGTTTAACTTCCACAAACAAGGCCTCTCGCAATACATTTTAATTAGTTTTCCCACATTGTAATTTTCTGTCCAGTCCTTCACCATGACGTCATACAACGTAACTACACACAGAACTGAAAATCCACGAAAATTGTTGGAAACCTGCTGCACTCTGGTCCGACGGATATCTGCACGTGTGTGTTGACAAGTCAAGACTGGTCCACCCATCTCTACTCTNCCACCACTAACGTGCGGGCCACGGCCTCAAGGCCATCCCCACCACTAACGTGCGGGCCACGGCCTCAAGGCCATCCCCACCACTAACGTGCGGGCCACGGCCTCAAGGCCATCTCCACCACTAACGTGTGGGCCACGGCCTCAAGGCCATCCCCACCACTAACATGCGGGCCAGGTCTGCGGATGTAAGGGAAAAAACCGCGGATCCACCGCGAAAATCCGCTCGTGTATGGCCTCCTAATGAGTTGAGCGTTAAAAGGTTTTGGTTGGCACCTTGTATCGAGGTCTTGAGTGTTGGTGTAGGTGAAATGAGGTGAAGATAAAACCGCAGCATAATACAAGAACAGAGAAACTGGAGTGCCCCGAGAAAACTCGGCAGCCATCAGCAACTTCCGCTATGTTTACCACATGCGGAAATCCGCCGGGAATCGAATCAGGTTCGCTTTGGTAGGATGTGAATGGTCTGAAATCACCCAGGAATTTAGAAAGTACTGAATCAAACGCAAACAGCCTATAGTATGTGTGCATAGATCAAATTATGCTGTAAATGTTTTAGAAAAATAATTGTATCACTATTTCGCTCGTTCCTATACAAGTACGTTAGAGGTAAGTTTAATTGACTGCCAAAATAAGCTACATCAGATTTTTAATAACATGATGAGACACGGCACTGCTTTCAATAGTTCGTTGCCAACATTACCGTAGATAAGCCAGTTAGTGTTTACAGTTTATCGGCAGTATCTTTATTTAAAAGATTTTTTCGAAGGTTTTTAATAACTATTTTCAGACTTTAGGCAACTGACATGTTAAGAAAATAAGAAACAAACTCGATATGCTAAAATAGTGGCCAAATTTGTTATAAGTTAGGCAGGGTATGCATGGATGTATTAGGTGAAAGAAGGCATACGTATTTTTGGCGGAAGTAATTTCGAGCCGCATTACAATAAAGTCTATATTTACGCTAATTTTGCATGACTGATTAAAGTCATGGCAATGGTGGTCTTAGTAACATACAATTCCGTTTTAACTAACGCCCAGAAGAATAAGTATCAATAAAAAATTCAATTCTCTAAATGATTTAACTTTTTATTATTTCTGGATTCTTTTAGATGCCGATAATTGGAAAAGGAGACAAAAACCATGTTATCAAAAAAAATCCCAAGGATGAGGACTCCACTTCAGCAGTGGCATACGGTTAGTAAATTATTAGAGCAGCGAGAAGATATGGAATTAGATTCAGTACCAGACAAGGAAGAATTTATAAGGGTAAATTTCAGACGTAATCCTGGGTACTGTATTGGTACTCAACCTCTCTTATGTTTGGTCGCCTATGCTTTAAAGTTCGCTGAAAGGAATCAAATGCAGCTACGTATGGCAGCAAATTATTGACTTCGACTATTTTTCCAAAGAAAATTTTTATTAGAAAACCTGAACACCCAACATTTACAGGATCACTAGATTTTAGCCTGACAGAGTTAAAAATAAGTTGTACTAATCCGAAACTACTGACAGTGAAAAAAATATTTCAACTGGCAGATATTTGGAACACGGAAGAAATCTGAGCTATTACAGAAGTAAAACATTACTTAGTTTTCAGGCAGTAAAATTTTACTGTTAGTGAGAATATGCGGTATAAAAGGCAAGTCATCCACGCAGTAACACATTTTCGAGTGCTACCATTCAACAACTATTTTTTGTCTGTTGAAATTTAGAATCTTCGTCATTTAGAGTAATGGTTGTAACATTGTTTATATAAAAGCGCGATTTTAATTTATATTTTAGTTTCCCTTTATTTTAGAGTATATTCGTAAGATTGCGAGACTATTGGAAAATCAAACGTGAACAAACCCAGACGTTACTATTTGAACTATGTAAATTCGACACTACTGTTTACAAATTTCAAACACCCTTCAGGACATTTGCATGTGACGAAAATCAGTTAACCTCATCTATAGTGTATGATTTGACTTATCGAAACCACTTACTCAATTTAACCGTGATCATTAATCTCTGCACACACCAAAATTTAAATAAAGGCTTTAAGATGACGTAGACTCATTTCCTTACTCTGCGCGGATATCCAACATTGGGCTCAGGATTTGTCAATAGCAGTCAATAGTACTCTCAAAATCACGTGGCTAAACGTGTTTATATACATGAATATTACTTATTATTGTGCGTAACGTGTCTTCAGCCTTGTTGCATTACAACTCGGTCAGAAGACTTGTGCTACATTTTAAACAACGTATTTATGTTAACCATTGTTCAGTTCACATGGTCTTGGCATGTATACTGGTAAAACAGCCGTACATTGTTGGGACATTCGTATTAGTTACTACGCAACTGGTACATGCGCACCACTGTATGCGTCTATGAATTATTTCATCGTTCGAATTTTCCAGTGATTCAAACTGGTTGTCCAGTGAATTGCACTGTTGTGAAGCAATGGTTTTAAATTTATCCCCCCTTATCGGCCAGTCAGTAGCAGCTTGTCCACTGCCTCTTGTTTGGCGAACACGACGTCATACCTGGCGTTACAGTTGGGGCGTTTGTCAAACAGTGAGCTGTGGAAAACTCTTGTTTGGTGTCTGCAAGGCATATCTGCGGCGATCCGTCTTGAGTCAATCCTCCTCACCCATGTATGTGGAGATCAAAGAGACCTACCCAAAAATCTCACATCCTCAAGAAAGGATGACGCATCCGTGAACCGCCCGCGGGGTGTCTGCCGCGCTCGCATGGAAGACACTTTGCACGGCGTTTGTACGGCTTACCATTGACTGAGAAGTGCAAAACAGTAGTGGTTGTCAGATCCTTATACCTAGCTTCTCCGTCTACTATGATTCCTTTCAAAAAATTTCCCTGCCGTAGCGAAGAGGAATTCAACACGATCCATATTCCTAATGCCACAAAATGAACGCTGCAACTCCCAATCATCTACATAATTTACACGGACTCTAGGGCAAGATGAGGGCATCTCGCTAGTGAACATTGGGGGAGATGTTACGAGTTGTTATCACGCCTTAGCTGAGTGGCCTGCCTTATCATACCTTTACACATTTATCCACGTCACGGGCCGTGATTGCTGAAATTAGTTATGAAATCGCGAACCACAGAAACCCCCTCCATTGGCCAGTAAACGGGGACAACGCAGCCGATATAAGGCATTGTAGCCCGTGGGTGGTGTCTTTTGTCGTCGGACCATTGGAACGAGAAGATCACTGAAGATGGGTGTGTCTGGCCGTCGACTTCCGCCATCTTAATCAGCCTCCGGAATCATGAACTAGGTAGGGACTCTCCAATTAGAATTTATTCAGGTTGTGGCTAGCTAAATATTTGTAATTTAATATAAATTAATATTTTAGTATATTTGTATAACTCCCCCCGCGAATATTAACTCATGCTTATATTGAAATAATATTGTACAACCTTAATATCAAATAAGCCCCTTTTATATAGTGTTCATTACATAACTCTCATAAATAACTTGCTACGCCCCTTAAGCCCCATTAAGGTATGATGATCAACCATAAATCATATCATAACAGCATGACGTCACCATGCCCGCACAAACACTCACCAGTGGAAAAGCCTCTTTAGGGGCCACAGAAAAGGACTTCATTCCTCTCGTGAATTTTCTCTACGATTTCGTGTGAAGGGAGGCTTAAGACGACGAGGCCTTCATTATTACGATGTGCTCCGAAACACGATACATGTCCCAGACTCGGTGCTTATAACTCGAGTCGTGTTTGAGAGCACTCTAAAATCTAAACAGTTAAAATTGCTCCAAATCAGCGAATATAACTACATATCTGTTGAAACTGCTCCACATGAATCGATAAATTTCTACTGAGAATTTTAGTTGCTTGTATTCACTGACTAAACAGTGATTTCTACTGACTCCTAGTGAATTGCACTGGCCTGGCAGCAAAGCCGTGCTCCACTTATTCACTAGTAGATAACAGCTCGTGTACTGAAGATTTAGTAAAATAATTCTACTGATTGACATCACTGATTAAGATTTAGATTGATTGGGTGCAACCTATTGCTGGTGCAGTCACATCCCCACACGTGCACGGCCTATGGCGACCAGAGTCGTGCTTAATAGGGCTGGTAGTGGGAATATTACCACCCACAAATCGTTTAAAGGGGGTGAAATCGTGTACATAGGGCTAAGAAATAAGAGAGATTGAAAGAATAACTAAATGTTGGAGATAATGTATTGCAACGGATAGCCTCCAAAGCATGAAACAGGCAATACGTCCTTCAGTCAGTTTAGATTTTTTTTTTTCAAAATAAATAACATTTTTAGTTTTACATATTGCAGAGGAAGAAAGGTCGTCAGGAGGTGGTATGCAAAACTCTAAGATCTTAAAAGGAATTGTGTGGTGNAATGTATTGCAACGGATAGCCTCCAAAGCATGAAACAGGCAATACGTCCTTCAGTCAGTTTAGATTTTTTTTTTTCAAAATAAATAACATTTTTAGTTTTACATATTGCAGAGGAAGAAAGGTCGTCAGGAGGTGGTATGCAAAACTCTAAGATCTTAAAAGGAATTGTGTGGTGTATGAATAAAACCCCCCCGAAAAAAATTATGAACAACTTTTTATAATATTATATAGTTCTTTTCACTACAACATTTTTATATACGACCAACAGGGTAGTCACAAACAGTTGTAGAAAACTTGAAAAAACCCTAAGAAATTATATTTGAAAGCGTATTAAAAAAACCACAAGAAAATAAAGTTAAAAGACCCGAAATATTAAAAAGTTACATATGTTAGAAAAAATTACATAACTTTGCCTTTTCTCGTTTTCTACTTCACTCCTTCCCCATAATAATATAAAATGGAGTATAATCCCCCTTCATGACTGTCCCATGGTGTCAGGTTTTCTCTGTCTTCATAAGTCCCGAAAAAGTCTATTTGTACAAAAATTCGGGAGAAAAATGCTCTGNTGGTGTCAGGTTTTCTCTGTCTTCATAAGTCCCGAAAAAGTCTATTTGTACAAAAATTCGGGAGAAAAATGCTCTGAAAAATGTCTGCGATGGCCTTCTGAATAAACTTTCGAAATTCTAGTTTATCGATCTGCTTGAAATTTTAAAAATCGTCTCTCTGATGAACGGTACTTGCGGGAGGCACAAAAATACATGTTGACAGTAGATGAGCTCCAGACGGAGGAAAAAAAACACGAAGTTTACTTCGTGCTGAAAAATCTGGTGCGTATGACAATTTACTTTACCTCCTTTTTTACNGTTGTACCCTCGAAAATGCTAGTCCTGAGCACAGCCCTGCCGGCGACCCAGTTGCTGCTTAAGACCCCTGGAGGGTTGTCAGGGAGGGTCGCCGAGCGATAGCCGTGTGAGAGCCGGAGCAGTGGTCGCCCTGGGCTCGTGTTTGCAGTCGCCGGCAAATCAGCGCGCCTAGCCGTCCGCTCAGTTTGGCCAACAGCTCAGCGCCACGTGGCGCACTCCCACGGCCTGATTTGCTCTGCGGATATCGCGGATTACGACGTGCGGACGCGATTACCATTACCTCACCCTCACCCTCCGTCTCCTACGCCCTGGCCGTAGACGTCTCCCCTCTCCTATGTAGAGAGGTGGCGGACCTTAATCACACACCCCTAGNGTCTCCTACGCCCTGGCCGTAGACGTCTCCCCTCTCCTATGTAGAGAGGTGGCGGACCTTAATCACACACCCCTAGGGACATGTACGTTCGCTGCGATTAGCAGGCTGCACTGCGCGCAGTATAACTGAACGCTCGGATACCGATGGAACTGTCCTCGAACAAGGGCGTCGATAAGCACTACGCAATTTATGAAATTGAAGGAGCATGGGTGCCGCGGTGGTGTAGTGGTTAGAATACTTTCCTCCCACATAGGCGAACCTTTTTCTATTCCCGGCGGGGTCGCTCCCAGATTTTTGCATGTGGGAATCGTGCCGGACGACGCCGCTGGTCGGTGGGTTTTCTCGGGGATCTCCCGTTCCCCCGCCCTTTCATACTGACCTCGCTTCACTCTCATCGGCTCTCACGACCTAGCTATTAAGAGCCGCCCAAATATTTTCCCCCACTAGAAGGTACATGATTTTCATTATTGCGTAGGACTTTGTATGATTGTATTTAGTTTCCTAGCTTCCTTCTGCACCCGCCAGACGCCTGTCTCAATTTTGTGACGTCACCAAAGCTTTCAGATATCCTGCTTACTGTATGCACTTGAGCTTCGTCGCTGACGCCATATCTGTGACACATTGCACATTCATTTCATTTTCATTCTACACGACGATGAGTGACGTTAGGCACACAGACTCTTAAGATCATTAGAATATAGTTTATTCCCGGTTACTTCCAATTTTTCTGAAGCCCTGCTAAAATTATACTTCCAGGATATTCCTCCGCTTCATGCAAACAAAATTTATTCAAGTCTTAGAAAATCACACCAAAGGGACTACGTACCGCATTAGTGCACACGAAGTATAATAATGTATTTTATAAGAACTATTTCTTACTACACTATAAGAAATTATTCTAAAATTTATCACACTAGTGTATACGTATAGTAAGAAAGCACGAGTGGTAAAGTTGTTCCCTATACATCCATTGTAGCGTTCCTACATTTGCTTAGGAAGATGTCAAATTCATATGAAAGTTCCCGAATTTGTATAGTAACGACACTAAACATTCCCATATTTGTAGCCTGAAACGTGGTTTTATTTCTACACG
Organism: Clitarchus hookeri; assembly: GCA_002778355.1. Classification (NCBI taxonomy): domain Eukaryota; kingdom Metazoa; phylum Arthropoda; class Insecta; order Phasmatodea; family Phasmatidae; genus Clitarchus; species Clitarchus hookeri. The sequence continues at coordinate 17,626 of NQII01009939.1, forward strand.
ATGTACAGGTGAAAAACTTCCATTACAGTTTAGGAAGTTTACGAGAAAAGTTTTTACAGTGTAGGCATCACCAACACACCTATTTTCTCTCTGTTTTTATTAATATTAATCTCAAATGAAATATTATAATTTATAGATACAATATAAGTAAATGGCCCTTTTTTTACCACAAATTAAGACACTTTTATGGTAATAAACGTGTAAAACGCTTGTGATAAATTACATATTTAGGAAACAACCAAACATAACATACATGGCGTGATTTTTCAAAGGTTTGTTTCAAAACGTGTGAAGAAATTGTGACTAGAGTATACACAGAAAATTGCCATCGAACTCGTTCAGTCCCGTTGTTTTTCTGAGCTCAAGTGTTGTAATTGTTTAATTTTTTGGTGTACACTGTACTTGTCTCGGACGTGTATCTCGCAACCAGTCAACAACGTACTCTGTTCGTTGATACCAGTATTAACCATTCCGAGATAAGATACGTAGAAACTTCAAAAAATCAGAATTCTCACAAGAAAGCTGCCCAGACACAACGGTATTTGATTCTTTGTTGTGTACAGTGCCAGTAATAAATATCCGTCATGTGCAATATGTTCTCAATCATTAACACGGGAAATGAACATGATACTATTTCAAATCCTTACAGTTTTAAAAGGAGAGTGGATAAAATAAAAATTACATATGGATAAAACAGTTAATTCTCCATTAACTGGACATTCCTTAAAACCCTGCTCAGTTTTTATTCCTTTGCCCTGTCGCTGAAAATTCTACACTCTAAAATCTAAATAGTTAAAACTGCTTGAAATCAGTAAATTCGGATATGAATATTGTGAAACTGCTCTATTTGAATCAGTATAATTATACTGATCATTTTAGTTACTGGTATTCAATGATTAAAAAGTGATTTCTTCTGATGCCTAGTGAAGTGTACTGACCTGGCAGTAAAACCTCAGTGCATTTCACTAACTCAACAGTAGATAACAGCTCATTTACTAAAGATTAAGTAAAAAAATTCAACTGATTGAAATAATCGATTTGCTGTATAAGGTGGCATCAAGCTGGACGTCAGTCTTTGGTATACTCTAGCTATCGCCACAGTCTTGGCTAATTTTTTTCTGTTTGACACTGCAACACGGATAATGAACCTACCAATGTGCTGAATTTACTGTAGGTTTTAAGTCCTGCAGGACGTATCGTACAAGCGGAGCTCCAATGACACACGTTAAACTAACTTATACTTACAGGCTGTTTACTTTGATATTGAATAATTAGCCTACGCGAAATGATAGGGTCTCTACTTATCGCGTATCCTTTCATCATTATCTAAAATGTTTCATTTCCTCGCGTTGACCAAGTGACGAAATATAATTGTTAGGTACATAAACATGTCATTATTTCATACGCTGTAACTCGTGAATAAAGCGAAGGAAGAAAACATTTCGGTTGGTCACGTAACAAGAAGTTACTGATAACTAATGAGCCTACTTTCCTCTACATGAGTGCAAATAAATTTGACTAAAGTTATTGATAGCTTAGATAATAGGTAGGCATTGACGTCTCATTGACAGCAATATCATTAGAGATGAAACCACAAACATGTGAAACAGTACGGCAATTAAAATACACGAGTGATTTACCCGGGATTCGAATTCAGAAAAACTCGTAAACTCAAGCTAGCTTGCAATCAACTGCATCACGGAGGTAGGATTCGGAGCATCAACTTAGGATGTAATCAGTCTAATGTTTTGAATGATATGGTTCACTAACCTGAAATATTTACTAGGCCATCATTTTGAAAATAAGTGCCTGGGCCACTAAAACACATAAGTTTACATGGCCGACCATAACGCTACTTGTGTGTAACATTTCATGGGAATTGGTTGATTAGTCTCCGATATATGGCATGAAAACCTCATTTTCTTAAATGGAGCTATCTTACAAATTGCTTAAAAAGAGGCTATGTACACGATGTTTGTAATATATAGTGTTAGCATAAAAGTTTGATTGAAATTGTTAAATAGATATGCCAANAGCTTGCAATCAACTGCATCACGGAGGTAGGATTCGGAGCATCAACTTAGGATGTAATCAGTCTAATGTTTTGAAATATTTACTAGGCCATAATTTTGAAAATAAGTGCCTGGGCCACTAAAACACATAAGTTTACATGGCCGACCATAACGCTACTTGTGTGTAACATTTCATGGAAATTGGTTGATTAGTCTCCGATATATGGCATGAAAACCTCATTTTCTTAAATGGAGCTAACTTACAAATTGCTTAAAAATAGGCTATGTACACGATGTTTGTAATATATAGTGTTAGCATAAAAGTTTGATTGAAATTGTTAAATAGATATGCCAANAGGCTATGTACACGATGTTTGTAATATATAGTGTTAGCATAAAAGTTTGATTGAAATTGTTAAATAGATATGCCAAACATATAAAAAAATTAATATGGCCGCCATTTTTAATATCATTGCTTGACCCCATTTAAATCACGTAACTATACTTGGCCTTCTTTGGTGTTCAAAATTTTGTGGAAATTAGTCGAATTATTCCGCAAATATGACAAAATGTTCACTTTACTCACCTGACACAACTTTACAAAAAATCCGGCAAAGGAGGATCTGTGTATGCATATCGGTTGATTGATTCTCGAAAGGCCTGAAACCTCCATTGATCATGTGACGATCTTCATAAAAAGAGGGCAAAAAGTTTATATATTAGCACATTCGAATATTATCACAGATAAAATATAGAAAGTTAAATTTAAATCTGTTACATAGATTTGTAGTTGCACACTTAGGTAAAATGTTTATATACGTGCCATTCAGAAAATAAGAGACTTAAATACTGAAATTAGATAAATTACTCCTATAGCCTATCACGGTAAAACTTCTTCGCAAAATTTGAAAGAAATCGGTATATTGTTTCCCGAGATACGGCATAAAAACTACATTATTTAATTTGCGGCTATATTACAAAATGGCAGGAAAATGAGGCTTCGTATAGACAATTTTGGTGGATACAACTGATACTGTCAGCGTACAAAGTTAAGTTGAAATTTGTTTTGCAGTTTCGTAGGTTACACATCCGGAGCTAAAATGTTTACATCGATGACATGTTGAAAATATGTATGCCTAACATACATTAAATTAATTTATTTATATACCTTGTCATATTGCTAATTGTTTGCCAAATTTTGTAGAAATCGGTTGATTTTTCGAAGATCACATAATTTAAATTTGTCAAGTAATACTATTTTACAAAATGGTGGACAAAAGAGATTTCGTGAGTACATATTTGATTGTTTTAATATATATAGCCACTATACGAAGTTTCTTTGGAATTAGTTACATGGTTTCAACGATATAACATACAAAAATATAATAACTACATCGATGCCATTTTGAAAATAAGTGCCTGGCATACCTAAAACATATCAGTTAGCATTTTCTACCTCAGTAAGACTTGTTTGCCATATTTGGTAGGAATCGGAAAATTTATCCCCGTGNTTGGTAGGAATCGGAAAATTGATCCCCGTGATATGACATAAAATATTTATTCATTAATGTGGCACTATCTTAACAAATTGCGAACAAGATAAGCTCCATGTAGAGACATTTGATGTTTATATACACTGCAGAGTAAAAAAAATACAGGTATAGGTGTGCGTATGCTAATACAAGTGGTATGAAACCAATCAGAGTAACGCGATTCGGTCGGCAGCGCCTATATATGGCAACAAGCGTCTACCAAAGTTGCTAGATCGGTTACTGCTGCTACAATGGCAGGTTATCAAGATTTAAGAGAGTTTGAACGTAGTGTTATAGTCGGCGCACGAGAGATGAGACATACCATCTCTGAGGTAGTAATAAAACTTGGATTGTCACGTACGACCATTTCACGAGTGTACCGTGAATATCGGGAATCCGGTAAAACATCAAATCTTCGACATCGCTACGGCCGGAAAAAGATCGTGAACGAAGGGGACAAACGACGACTGACGAGATTCCTTAAACGTGACAGACATGCAACTCTTTCTCAAATTGGTGCAGATTTCAATGCTGGGGCATCAACAATTACCAGCGTGCGAACTATTCAACGGACTATTATTAATATGGGCTTTCGGAGCCGAAGGCCCACTCGTGTACCATTGTGGACTGCACGACACAAAGCTTTATGCCTCGCCTTGACCCGCCAACATCACTATTTGACTGTTAATGACAGGAAACACTTGGCCTGGTCTGACGAGTCTCGTTTCCAATTGTATCGGGTGGATGGACGTGTACGGGTATGGAGACATCCTCATGAATCCATGGACCCTTCATGTCAACAGGGTACTGTTCAAGCTGGTGGAGGCTCTGTCATGGTATGGGGCGTGTGCAGTTGGCGTAAAATGGGACCCTTGATACGTATAGATATGACTCTGACAGGTGACAGGTACGTAAGCATCCTGTTCGACCACCTGCACCCATTCATGTCCATTGTGCANTAGATATGACTCTGACAGGTGACAGGTACGTAAGCATCCTGTTCGACCACCTGCACCCATTCATGTCCATTGTGCATTCCGACGGACGTGGACATTTCCAGCAGGAAAATGCGATACCCCACACGTCGAAAGTTGCTACCGAGTGGCTCCAGGAACACTCTTCTGACTTTAGACACTTCTATTGGCCACGTAAATCACCAGACATGAATATTATTGAGCATATCTGGGATGCCTTGCAACGTGCTGTTCAAAAGATATCTCCNCACGTAAATCACCAGACATGAATATTATTGAGCATATCTGGGATGCCTTGCAACGTGCTGTTCAAAAGATATCTCTACCTTCTCGCACTCCTGTGGATTTGTGGACCGCCCTGTAGGATTCATGGTGTGAATTGCCTCCTGCATACCTTCAGACATTAGTCGAGTCCATGCCACGTCGTCTTGTGGCACTTCTGCGTGCTCGCGGGGGCCCTACACGATATTAGGCAGGTGTACCATTTTTTTTTTTTTGCTCTTTAGTGTATATATTTCCAGCAACAGAGTAAGGTTGGAATTTATTCAATGTTTGAGGAGATATAGCATACTATGTAAAAATATCTAGATATCCGCTATTTTGAAAATAAGTGTTTGACATACTTGAATCATATTTGTACAAATCAACTACGGCATTACTACTTTGTTGCCAAATTTGGTAGGAACCTGTCAATTGTTTCCCGAGAAATTATAGAAATACTTTATTTATTCATGTAGCTCTATCTTACAAAATGGCGGACGAAAGTTTTGTTTGTTGATGCTTGTTATNGCGAAAGTTTTGTTTGTTGATGCTTGTAATATATACTGTCAGCGTACAAAATTTGTTCAAATGTTATTGTAGTTGTACCAAATAAACCAAAAATATTGATATGGCTGCCATTTTGAAAATAAGCGCATAATAAAATTTAATTTACTCATATTTACTTGGCCTATCATAGTTTTTCTTATGTGCCGAATTTGGCGAAAATTGGTTAAGTTGTTTTCGAGATATAATGCAAAAGATTTATTTTTACATCTAGCACTATCTTTCAAAATGGCGGTGAAAATAGATTGTTGTTTAGCAGTTATGATGCTTGTAATACATACCGCCAGAGTACATTATTAGGTTGAAATTGGTCAAAAGGTATCGTAGTTACACTAAATAAACCTAAAATAATTATATGGCCGCTATTTTAAAAATAAGTTTATAATATAAATAATTTACTTAAATTTACTTAGCCTATCATAGTATTACTTACTGGCCAAATTTAGAGAAAATTGGTTGAGTATATTGTGAGATATAATATAAAAGCTTTATTTTTTTATGTGATGCTATCTTCCAAAATGGCTGACAAATGTGGTAGTTTAGTATGATGCTTGTAGTAGATACTCTCAGCGTACAAAAGGTTGTAAAAATGTATCAAACGGCATGGTAGTAATAAAAAATAAACCTAAAATATTTGTATGGCCACCATTTTGAAAGTATGTCCCTAATTATGTTTAATTACTGACATTTACCTGGCCAGTCATAGTTTTACTTACGTTCCAAATTTGGTGATAAGTGGTTGTGTAGTTTTCGAGATATAACATGAAAGCTCAATTTTTTTATTTGGCTCAATCTTTCAAAATGGTCGACCAACAATCGCATTTACCTCTGAATTTAATTCTCACAATTTTCGCTATCAGCATTCAAAATTTGTTCAATATCTGTTAAATGGTTTCCAAGATATGACATATAGCCCACAATTTTAAAATGGCAGCCATTTTGAAATAAATTTTCCGGTGTAGTTGAAAACTATAAAAGTCAGGCGTCCTTACTTATTACTATTTGTGTACCGAGTTTGGTGGAATTCGGTTAAGGCGTTCGAAAATTCTTGAAGGGGGGGTGGGACACGCTCAGCAACCACACAAGTCACACACATCCAAACATACACACACACACAGACCGGAAAGTGATCTCTTAAGTCTTTCTCTCCTTTGGAAAGTAGGCTTAAAACTTCTCTTTGAATATAGCCTTCACATGTAGAAATATTTCCTCTCCAATATTAATGTAGACTAACGAGCCAGTGTTTTCGTTGAAACNCACGTAAATCACCAGACATGAATATTATTGAGCATATCTGGGATGCCTTGCAACGTGCTGTTCAAAAGATATCTCCACCTTCTCGCACTCCTGTGGATTTGTGGACCANAAAAGATATCTCCACCTTCTCGCACTCCTGTGGATTTGTGGACCACCCTGTAGGATTCATGGTGTGAATTGCCTCCTGCATACCTTCAGACATTAGTCGAGTCCATGCCACGTCGTCTTGTGGCACTTCTGCGAGCTCGCGGAGGCCCTACACGATATTAGGCAGGTGTACCATTTTTTTTTTTTTTGCTCTTTAGTGTATATATTTCCAGCAACAGAGTAAGGTTGGAATTTATTCAATGTTTGAGGAGATATAGCATACTATGTAAAAATATCTTGATATCCGCTATTTTGAAAATAAGTGTTTGACATACTTGAATCATATTTGTACAAATCAACTACGGCATTACTACTTTGTTGCCAAATTTGGTAGGAACCTGTCAATTGTTTCCCGAGAAATTATAGAAATACTTTATTTATTCATGTAGCTCTATCTTACAAAATGGCGGACGAAAGTTTTGTTTGTTGATGCTTGTTATATATACTGTCAGCATTCAAAATTTGTTCAATATCTGTTAAATGGTTTCCAAGATATGACATATAGCCCACAATTTTAAAATGGCAGCCATTTTGAAAGAAATTTTCCGGTGTAGTTGAAAACTATAAAAGTCAGGCGTCCTTACTTATTACTATTTGTGTACCGAGTTTGGTGGAATTCGGTTAAGGCGTTCGAAAATTCTTGAAGGGGGGTGGGACACGCTCAGCAACCACACAAGTCACACACATCCAAACATACACACACACACAGACCGGAAAGTGATCTCTTAAGTCTTTCTCTCCTTTGGAAAGTAGGCTTAAAACTTCTCTTTAAATATAGCCTTCACATGTAGAAATATTTCCTCTCCAATATTAATGTAGACTAACGAGCCAGTGTTTTCGTTGAAACAGCATAATTTTTTAAAGTTTGATACAAAGAAATGTCAGTTACCCATGAACTAAAATATACAATTCCTGTACTCAGTGGCGGATTTACACATTTGCCGCCAGTAGGCTATTCAAATTTTGCCGCCCCTACCGACCTCTACAATTGGATACCCTAGTTCACAATAATATTAATAAAAAAATTTNTAGGCTATTCAAATTTTGCCGCCCCTACCGACCTCTACAATTGGATACCCTAGTTCACAATAATATTAATAAAAAATTTTTTGTCAATGAAATTGTAACTTTATGATTTGTGCACTGTCGTCCTAATTACACCACCTTTTCCCCGTAATTAGTATGATTGTGAACTAGGGGATCGATGTGTCAGTTTCTAGATTATTTTTACAACTCAACGATTTAGTTAAAATTGCACAAGAAATAGTTTTTGGGTATATTTCTGAGCTAATAAAAGCTCAATCATGTACTACTAATAAGGCGGGGTAATGTATGCCTCAATACTACTTACACAATAATGTACATTCTGTAAACGTAATTAAATAATTTTTGTTGCGCTTACTTACAGTTTAAAAAAAAATATATATTTAATTATCTGGTAACAATTCGGCTGATTATGTCGATGAAATTCAATTAATTAAGTCATGAAAGTTTTACAATGCCTTTTTGCGCGATTTTCTATTGGCAAAATCATCAATTATATCGTTGTATGAAATCTTGTTCATTAGTTCTGACTCCATGCACAAAAGAGCTAAGGCGTTTAGCTTTTCTTGGCTTAAGGTAGATCTTAGATAATTTTTCACCCGTTTTAAGCAAGAAAAGTTTTTCTCACCCGAACAATTTGTCGTTGGTGTACATAGAGCCATTCGAACTGCTATATCCAAGTTTGGATAAACGTTTTTCAAAATTTTTTTTCGCAGGAACGAAGGTACACTTTTCAATGATCCAGAATCTGGTTTTACCAAAATTCTTTCAGAAGAAAGGTGGCATTGAAAATGTATGCATTCTTGAACTAAGTCAGTCTCTAAATCATTAGGATACATTTCTTCCAAGAAAAGGACTTTTTCCGTAAGGGTTGATGATGACAATTCACTCATTATGGTCAGAAATGAAAACTTTTCATTGAATCTGTTGTAGGCCTCCTGCCGTTTTTCTAATAGTTCTAATAGTTCAGATAATTATTAAATCAATACGCAGAACTATAAAAAATCTGTTTATCTGTAACTGCATATCCTAGTGAGAAAACCATAAATACTCAAATTCAGGCAAAACATTTTTCATACAATTTTCATCAGTAAAAAATTAGGTAAATTGTGTCGGCTCGTAGTTTTCACACGAGGTTTATATATGGATTTAGTAGAACGAGAATTTAATCTTATTGCGTAATATTGCATTTTTACGTTATACAAGCTATGTGGTTATTGCATGATACAAGGACTACACGAACAGAGCTCGGGAAATTATCTTCACTCTCTGTTAAGAGCGAAAAGGAAGGCAAATTGTAGACATATTCACTTTTGACCAACTGTGACGAAGAAGTTCATGCTACATCGTCCCATAATATGGTAGATTATGGACTGGAACTCCGATTAAAAATTATACTTTTTGTTTACTTAATGTGTATGTTAGGTTAAGACAGATAGACGCCACTATACTAACGCGCAGGGAATGTGTTCCTCCAAGTCAAGGGATTGAAAAATTAAATTTGTAACAGTGCAGGCCAGGTTGTGTAAATTTGTGTGATTTTAGTTGCAACAGTACGAGTATGTTCTTTTCTCTTAAATATTTTAAGAAATGTTAAGAATTATTTCTTAATAAATATTTTGTATTCGTTTAACTTTTATCTAGACAGGTAAATGTAAAAAGTGTATGGCAATGTACGAGTACATTCACATGATTTTGCATGGCTTCCTTTTAATAAAATATGATAAGTGACAAAAATTAAGGAACAGAATGACAGGATAAAGAAAATAAACACACTCCAAAAAATTCAACAGCTGTCGGCAGCCTTCATTTTTCCATGTGTATACAAAATAATCACTTTTTATACGTGGGATCAACATGTTCCTTGTAATTAAGTGTCATATTAATAACAGTCCCAACGTGAGCTAAGTAAAATCGCGCTGTTCTTTTTCGAAGGAAAAATACCACATATTAACACTAGATTAAATTATTAGAATTATGTACAATGTATCAAAATAGAAGAGGATGTATGGACGCATTTTTGGCATGGTGGTTAGTGTACTTGCTCCTAATATAAAGGTTCCGTCACCCCTTTGGGGATTTTTGAAGTCGTGGTTGGAATGAGACATGCCTGACAGGGCATCACAAAATTCTGTATGCAATTGACAGTTTTGAGCCTAAAGATGTTATTGCTTTCAGAATGTTGACACGTGTATAAATAAATAACACCTGTCGTTTGTTTTCAAACTGAACTTAAAATGTTTCTCGGACGTGTATCCGTGTTTCGTATTCTGAGGACAGTGTTTAGTATGGAAACACTGACTGATACGCTTTTAGTAAATTTGGTAGGGATTTAGGAAAGGTGATTAGATGACCCAACTTCGTATTAATAAAAACGTTAACGTTTTAATGTGTGAGAAATTAATTTATATAATTTAGTTTATGTTCGTTTTATGCATATAAAAGTGAGAACTGTCGTCACATTTAGATTCCTAAGAATTTCAGTTTTACTTCATCTACACGTGTAATGAAGTGGTCGGGCGTGTAGCATGTAAATATTCTCACGCATCGGAAGAATACAAAACACGCAAAAAAGTACATCCTATGCGAGCTTTCAGAAACGCTCACTCAACTGAGAATAGTCTACAGCTTGGTGATACAAAAGAAAACAAAAGATAAGTAAGAAATAAACTATAAGAAATATTTTTATGTGCACAAATTATTTGGCACGGTCTAATTTAACAACATATTCTGTAGTACCGTACATATTTTAACAGTTTGAAAATACATTATTTGTTATTACCTTTACAAGGAGGATATAATTCGGGTGATAAGTATCTTAATCTTCATTTAGTGCTGTTCAAAACACAAGCAGCTAATGTATTGCATATAGTAAGCTTTCCTTTAAACAGCCTGTGGCTTAGATGATGTCTCAGTGTTCTTTGGAAGGGGTGTAGAAAGGAAACTGGAAGGGTTACGCACACCGGTTACTGAGAACCGAGAACGATAAAAGGGAACTGTGAAAATGTAAACTCATATCACAATTTTTAAATGCGGCTTGGAGCTGTTTTGAGTGATGTATACGAACCTCATAAAAATTTCACCTTTTTTTCTGTTTATTATTTCACGAAGACACAGACTATATGAGTTATGTGGTTCCCAACTGTTGGGTAGAGTCACTGCCGGATCGTTATAGACCCCCGCAACGCGATGCTCTCAAAGAGTGTCTTGGAAATGTTGACATACTAGTGATGTATTGAAGTACCCCTTATTTTACATTCACAATTGTAATGTGAAGCCAGATGACAACTTTTCTGNTATAGACCCCCGAAACGCGATGCTCTCAAAGAGTGTCTTGGAAATGTTGACATACTAGTGATGTATTGAAGTACCACTTATTTCACATTCACAATTGTAATGTGAAGGCAGATGACAACTTTTCTGTGAACATTTCTGTTTACTATGCCTTAATAAATAATAGTGACGTAGGCTTGCATAGCGTAGCAAAGGGATCTAAAACGTTTTAATTAATATATATTACATATTAATATATTATATATTAATATATAGTGGACCCGGCTGACGTTGTCCTGCCTGAACGTTGGCTTGCCTGCTATAAGTGGTCATATTTGTATTAATGTAAAAAATTAATGTAACAATCATATTTTTATTAATGTAAAAAAAGTAAAGTATATTGAAATAAATGTTGAATCTTAATACTAAACGAAATAAAATTTGTTTTGTTTTCATCTTAATGCGAGTTGATGAACAATGTTTTTCGTTAATCCTTGAGGTGTATAAATGAACAAACTTGATGGTTTGCCAACGCGAGAACACGCGACATATAACTGGCCATGTGAGAAGCACGGATATTCTAGATCCAACCCACAAATGGACATTGTTTGACCTTGTGACTTATTAATAGTCATTGTGAATGCCAAGCGAATTGGAAATTGCAGGCGTCTGAATGGAATAGGCGAGTCTGAAGGGATCATTGGGATCCGTGGCAGGAGAACATCTCCATCTTGAAACTTGCAGTTCAAAATGGTAGCTTCACAAACATTGCCCATTATTTTTTTTATGACCAATCGCGTGCCATTGCATAGCTTTGGTGCATTTAAATTCCGAAGCAAAATGATTGGTGAACCAATTTTTAATCGCGTTATGTGGTGGCATTCCCGGTAAATCCAGTGAATTCAAGAATTCAACAGGATAGTTGACTGCTTCGTCAGGATCGACAACAGTGTCGATCGATTTGAACGTCATCTCATTGTCAGGCAATGACTGTTGTATTTTGAAATTAATAGCGCCAACATCGATATTTTTTGCTGCCAAAATAGCTCGTTCACGTAGCCACGCATGATTAATGTAATTAGCGCGCAAATCTGAGAATATGCTTTCAATCAAAGCATCTTTCATGGCTACCATGTTGCAAAAATTGCCTGGCAATTTGATGCATTGTGTATTTCCATGTAATAGAATTTTTCTATTGCCAATGTTGAGCAATTGTTCGGAGAATGACAGTGCCAATGGATCGTTTTGCAGTTGAACACGCATATTTATGGCAAGGCGTAATGTATTGACATTTCGCCATAGGTACGATTGTTTCAAACATGCGTTAATTTCGTCCGCATATGTAGCGCGTGGAATCATCGGCAATGCCTGTCTGAAATCACCCGACAGTAGCAGTAGAGCTCCAGCGAAAAGTCTGGTATTATCGTTGAGATCTTTCATCATTCTATCTAGAGCTTCAAGTGAATGCTTGTGGGCCATAGTGCATTCATCACAGATAATAATTTTGCATTTTTGCAAAACTTAAGCCATGCCGGAATACTTCTTTATTTTGCACATTGCGTCTGGATTTGTGTGAACGTTCAATGGCAACTTGAGTGCTGAATGTGCAGTTCATCCACCACCAAGCAAAGTCGCTACAATGCCTGATGAAGCAATTGCCAACGCAATATGATTTTGTGATCGAATGCGCGCAAGTATCAGTGAGATGAGGAATGTTTTGCCAGTGCCGCCTGGTGCGTCCAAAAAAAATAATCCGCCTTGTTGTGCTGTAATTGACAAATTAATTCGATCGTATATGTTCTTTTGCTCAGTACTGAGCAGTTGCTCATTATTTGCAACAAAAGTAGTCAAAGAGGCCGCATAGAACTGTTGTTTGCGCTGAACATCGCTGTTAATGATGTCTGTTGCTGGGTGGTTAGGCGATGGCATACCTAAATGAATGAGTGGCATATTATAAATGACAATGCAAATATCCTCAATCTTTATTAACGCCTCGTTATATATTTCCGGCGAAAAATCGATATTGGGATCTTGATCAGCGGCCCGAATGTGATGCAGAATGTCTTCGCTCATGGAATCTTTATATTTGTCCCAGAGAGCAGAAGCTTGCGACGGAAAACATGTCGTCAACAATATGGCGAATAATTGGCGAATTTGATGAGGAGAGGATCTCAGTACTGCATCTGCAAGTGTGAGATCCCAATCGTTGTCATCTTTCAGAAAATGCAATTAGTGACACGCATCATGGTACGCGTCGTACAAAATACCATTGACTGTTAGCAAGTATTGGAAGGACGTCGATCCAGGAATGTTAACCAACAACAAACGCAAGAAGACGCATTCGCGTTGCTTTGGATGGGCTGTGTATAATCGGCCTAATGTATTTTCCATAAATATGCCGTCGTATCTTTAGACTGGAACGCCTCGCTTTCGTGGGTCCCACTTTTTTGACTGTTTGTTCCGTGTGAAAAATTGTGGCACATCAGTATACATTAATGTCTTTGCGAATTGACCGAAAATACCTGGTCGGTTGCATAGTTAGAAAAACTCAGTGTGGTTTTTGAGGCAGTTAATGCTCGTTATATAGCAGTCTCTTCAGTGAAATAAACACGCTGTCCATTTTCAAGGCGCGCGGCCAAATGTAGAACAGCAGGGTCTCTGTTGTGTGTTGGAAAACTCAAAATGCGCCAAACTACTTCATTACTGTAAATGTCTCGACCCATTTGATAACGTGTTATGTCGTCGTTATCATTTACATTTTCAACAGCAAATACAGCTAAGTAGCTGCCCTTATGAACGTTTTTGCAAATGTATTTGATGGACTTCACCGAACTGCAGAACTCAACGTTTATGTGTGCTTTGTAGGTTTTGGACAGCAATGGCGAATACGGAACCACCCAGCGATTGTCAATGTCAACCGGATTTGCACCGTTTGACATGTGCAATTGATATGATTGGCCACCATTGTCTGCGTCTCTATAACCATACAATGGATAACCATCTATATTAGTGATAGTATCGTTTATACACATTTTTGGGAAACGTTTCGTACATTTTCCATTTTCCATGCACGGCGCCGTCATGTTGAGATCACCGCATGGACCATGTTAGCGGTAACAATGTCAAACAACTCTTGATCAACATTCCGATCCGGAATTTCTGCTAAAATAATTTTATCAATTTCTTTTTGCTGTACTTTGTCGGCCAACCAAATCACAGTATGTGCATGTGGCAAACCTCGTTTTTTCCATTAAAAAGAATACAGCCAGCAACGTGTTTCGCCGAATACATAGTGATGTGTAATCAAGTTCATCAACGATTTTAATTTTTGTTTGAAGACACGTGCAGTGATATCATGGCGATGCATTGCTGTTTGATCTGGCAATAACGAAATTTTAATTTCATCCCAGTTCGGCTTACACGTAAATGTAATGTACAAATATGGTCGGCCGTACGCGCGCACGAAAGTCATGGCGTCTTGAATGTATTCTTGCATATTACGCGGACTGCCAATATATGATGATGGAAGAATATATGTGGTACCGATGTCGTTGATATTAGTTGTTTCATCTACGTTACTGACAATAGCATCACGCAAATGAATGCACTCCTCAGAACGCAGCTTCGCTCGATTATACTTGATGTACTGTAATCGCTCGCTTTCAATTTTTGCATACATATCAACGATGTATTGATGAAACAGCTGGCGGCATCGGAGAATGTTGTCGTGTTCGTTTGCACGAATCATCAACCGATATGCGTAGAAGTTCATCGCGCTCACTTTCTTGTTGGTTTCTGCAGCTGCAAAGTAAAAATATAAATAAGCCAAAAATAAATTAATCGTACAGAAAAATAAAAAAGAAAATAATGTGTAGATTGTACCTTCGCTGGATTTCTTTGTTTGGTGTTGAAATGATATCCACATTCTCCTTCCCAAAATATCAATGGATATTGCAAAGCGTCGTAAGGACGATGACTGTCTTGAATTGTCTGCACCGTGCTATATCTGCGTTGGATCCGTATATATCGACGTTCCTATGCGTCGCCAACCATAACAACTGCAACTTCATTAACGTGACGCATTCTGCGTCCCTATATTTTATT
This sequence comes from Clitarchus hookeri, assembly GCA_002778355.1. Taxonomy (NCBI): domain Eukaryota; kingdom Metazoa; phylum Arthropoda; class Insecta; order Phasmatodea; family Phasmatidae; genus Clitarchus; species Clitarchus hookeri. The sequence goes on from NQII01009939.1 coordinate 32,794, forward strand.
CGTCAGAACACACGCTCTGGCGAAGCTTGCGGACGTACGACCGCAATAAGGATTAAGGGTTTTGTGGACGTGCCGGCAGAGTGACGCCAGGAGCCTCGCAGCTGCAAAGGCACGCTACCAAAGGTTTCTGCACGTGCAACTGTTCCTNTGGAAGGCACCAGGGTCGGACACCGAAATCTCACCACCAGCTGCGCCTGTCCCGGGCTTGTACTGCAATAAACCATGAGAGCTTTTAGTGGAGGTGCGTGCAGAACGGGACAATAAACTTCCAGGCCAGAACCAAGGGACGACACCACGCCGGCTGCGGACCACACGAGCAGCGGCCACGTGTTTTATGACCCAGGGGGACGACAAGCAC
>NQII01009939.1:33816-44306 GCA_002778355.1 Clitarchus hookeri
TTTGTCTCGTGAGTTCATGTACCAGTTAACCTGTTCAAGCAACAATAAAACTCGATTATATGAACTCAGAAGTATAGTGTATGTTATTAGTAAATTGGACCGAGAGACAGCAGTGCCGACGTATTCCTACGCCCTATCACTGAGGGCTAGCATCAAGTGCTGGCGCCTCACGCCGCAGAGCAGAATCAATACCTACTTCCAAACTTCAGCGTTTGGCAGGTATCAAACGGTTGGTGCATTGTATCGGCCTGCGTGCTCTCCAGATGGCACTTTGTCTGCTTTGATGACGATCATGTAGCTGTTGTTTTGCAGTTTGTTTGAAACAGTTTCGATCAACTGGACCGACTGGTTGTGATTTCGCTCGATGTGGTTGTATTGGCTGTGTGTGTTTATTTGTTGCTCCTCATCTACCATGAAGTATATTTGCAAGAATTTTGGATCGGCATCAGGCATTGACATTAAAGAACCAATTTGGTGATACACTTGGCCCTGTATCTTAAACGTTGATTCAAAATTGCGACCATCCTGATTATGAAAGATTTTTGTTGTTCCAAATGATGTCATTTGGAAGCAAGAATTGAATTTACGAATTTTACGCAAAAACAATTTTGATTGAGGTGTGGCTCCAGCCACACCTCAATCAATGTTTTCAATGGTTCTGGCGGCGAATTCAATGGTGGCAGTACAACTTTCCCAGACGCGCAGCAGAAACCGGCCGATTCACCTTTGTATTTGAATGCATGGCAGTGTTGGCATTCTTTGTTCATATCACCGATGACAATATGTGAATGTGACGAATAATCAATGTCTGACTCATATTCGAACGCAAGACGGAGAAGTGATGCATGTGTCAATGCGCGATGTACTTGCAGGCGCTGTCGTTCCTGTGCTATGTGCGCGTCGGAGGCTCGTTGACGCGCCTGTCTTTGTCTCAATGCATTAGCTCGAAGACGTTCGTTGTGTTGCTCTTGAATTTCATTTGCACGTGTGTTTGCAACCTGGTATCTTAAATTTGTATTGTCCGTCAATTGATCTTCTGTCGTTATATTTAACCGACGGGTCTGGAATATTTGTGAATTCTGTGCACGTCGACCAATATTTCCTCCTCGTCCACGAATACGTGGCATTGTTCTGTAATAAACACACAACACATAAATATAAGTAACTTATATTTGAATTTTATGGATGGTATGATTTGTTGAACAAACTTACATGTTGTTTAACACTCCGTAAATTTCATATGTTCTGATATGCAAAAAATCTTAAAAAAAAAAAAAAAAGTATATATATATATTTCGTAAAAAAATAAAAATAAATTTACTGGAACCCGATCACAGCGCCACACACTGGGTCCAATTGTGAATCTAAACCATCCAGGGACCCACTCAAACACACACAAAAAAAGTCATCAAAATCGGTCCAGCCACCTAAGAGGAGTTCAGTGACATACACACGTACAGAAGAATTATATATATATATAAATATTAAAAAATTATTCATCTACCAATATTACTGACTATACGCACCAGTGTGTCTAGTATTTAACATAAATTTGATAGCCTTGATTTCGTTTTGTGTTAGCCATAGACCTACCCCAGAAACTGCTGACAGTAAGAAAGAGTATTTTAAATTGTAATTTGGTTCTATAGTAGCAGTGGCTCCATAATAGTAGCAGTGTCTCCATAACATTTTAATGTACTATTCTCAACGATAATAAAATTTTCATCATCGTGATCAAAAAGTTGAAATGGATTTCCTCCAGAACTGCGCATGCTTCTGATGAAACCTTACATATACCAGCTCATGAATTGTCGTGGGAAAGCTAAGCACACAGAATAGACTAACAGATTTTACTGGTTACCCTAATAATTTTACCTGTGACATTTATGATAATAGATTTTTCAACAGAGTAAATACTTCTTGGAGCATTTATTACGGCAATAGAGCGAGATCTCAAATCAGTCTCTGTGGCCGTTTAAAAATGGCGAGTGACGTTCAAAAGAATCACATAGTAAGCTGTGGCAGGAATTCACGCAAAACCAATGACAATTTTTTCGGGTAGCCTGGATAATTATTTTGCGTTAGATTAAGGATTCCGCTTGCCTGGCGCTTGAACTACGTTGCAGAGAGTTTGAAATCCAGTTTTTTTTTTACGAAACTATTAAACGTGTCCCCAGTATGTTTACCTACGAGAGGACATCATACCCCAGACGAGGACGGGATGGTACCTTTAAAGTTACCACGCATGCTGTAAATAATATTTTGGAGCCCTCGAATATCAACTGCCCATTAAAGTTTTGTACCAGAGATGTATTGTACCAAAAATACATAACATCACATTTCCTCTTTATACAAGCATGTTGCAAATGCATTTATTACAAAACAACACAAATATTGCAAAAATGTTTATTGTCAATCTCCATATAGATCTATACTTGTGTGACCTCCTCGAGAACTCACAAGATCCCTGACGTACCGAGGAAAACTGAGAATGAGGTTATCAAGTCACTCTTGTGGCAAGTTGTCCCATTCTGTCTGCATGGCCAATATCAGCTCGTGTACATTGTTGGGCTGTTGATAGCGTGCTTGAATGACAGTTTTCAGAAGATCCCAGGCATGCTCTATGCAGCTCATGTGTGGACTTACTGCTGGCCAATCCATTCTTTGGATACCGACTTGCTGACAGCATTAATCAATGACTCTTGCACTGTGTGCACAGGCATTAACATCCGCTAGCAGAAACATTTAATCGAATATCTATCGGTAAGGGTGCACAACAGTCTGATGGACATCTGCGATGTACTGCCGAACTGTCATTGTGCCCTCAATATTAATTAAAGACGTTCGACGTCCGAAAATGATTCCTGCCCGGACCAGGATTCCTCCTCCTCGGTATGCATGGACGTCTTGCACAGCACGACACCTTGCCTGTGCACCTCGTATTCTCCACACCTTCAACATTCTGGAATTTTGCCTAAAACAAATCCTCGTCTCATCAGTGAATAGAACGTGGGACCATTTTTCATCTGTCTACTCGTGATGACCCCGTGCCCATTTAAAGCTTTTCTGCCGGTTGTCTGTTGCGATAAGGGCGTCTCATGGGTATCCTAGCACGTAAGCCTCCCTCTCGAAGACGATTGCGCACAGTTTGGTCAGATAGTTTTATACTCGAGGCTGCTCGGAGACGATCTCGTAACTCCCTTGCTGTTGAGGGAGTTACGGGATGCATTTCTTCTCACATAGCGCTCCTGAGCAGGTGTTGTGACCCTCGGGCGACCAGATCGTGGTCGATCCTTAACAGTACTAGTCTCTATGTATTGCCTTCAGATGCTAGACTCATCACTTTGTGACACACCCAGAGTTGCAGCAATCGTAGGTTGTGCAACATCACTTTGTACGAGAGAAACGATCCTAGCACGTTGCAACTTTGTTATTGTGTGCTGTGGCATGACCCGATCACTTCTGCAGTCAAGGACTCACTGACAGTCTCCACATTGCTGAATGAAAGCAAGCCGACATTCGTCTGTCACACAGAGAGCACACCAAAAGTGAACTAGCTCCCGCTCTTTTCGGCTAAAAAAGGAGAAAAACCTGCAGGCAGGCGGGGCACTTAAATGTTTTCTCAGAACAAAATGTGGCCGGCTTTTAAGAGGAGAATGATGTAGCTGCGCGTTCAAGATCAAGAAGCGCGAGAGCGAAACGGGCGACACCAACACGCACCCCTGGCGCCTCGTCGCTCCCACGCGCAAGGCGGGCGGTGTTCCCGTCAACATGCTGTACTCTGCAAGTTGGATATGTAAGATAAGGACTTTGTTACACGCTATGGAAGCCTACAGATTAAACTACGTGCATATCATTGTACTCTTCTCTTACCGCTTAAGGAAACTGCATTAGCAAGCGTTACAAATGCCATAGTTGACAATTTTCATGAAATTTGTTCTTCATTAATACACTTAATATGATAAAAATAAAAAGATTTGAACATATATAATTTTTATTAACCTTTCTGGCAAACAATCTTATTTTCATAACATTTATTTACCGAGATACGCGTATTCGCGCAAACAACGATTTCACAGAAAATATGTCAGTACATACTCCCCTTAAATGATACATTATTTTCTTAGGAGAAAAGCAGCCGGGGTTGTAGAAACTGTAGAATCCAAACCCGTAGATAATGTTTGGATTGTAAAGGGCTTATTAACGTCTCTGAAGGCTTATAAGAGGACGGCTTATAAACTAACATATGACCTTACTTAAACTAACATCCATGTCTTACCTAGGATTCGAACCCAGAACCTCCCACTTCCCAGACCGGTGGCGCGCCAATTAACTGTGCTACGGGAGGTCGGCGTGTACATAATTATGTGAAGTGATATTGTTATATTTTATCTTGTCGCGACTACGATCCGGCGCGGTGGTCTGGTCCTCCACCACGACCAACCTGTGTCCGCAAGGAGACCAGCCCAGTATGGGATGGTTTAGGGGGGAAAGGTGAGGGGAGGAGATGTGATGTGTTTGGCAGTGCGTCTCTTGATGAAGAACTCACGCCTGGTGGCGATCAGCACATTCGAGAAGGTCGGGGTCTGCCTATTCTATTGAGAAGCGTTTCGATGCTGAATTATGTACTTTCCAGGAGTGCGCAAGGATGTAACTATGTATAAAGTACCAGCACATTTATAAATACAGCGTTTTACACCACCGAGTGGAGCGTTATGAATGGTAGTGTATGGCACTTGTGGCGGTTGGTGCTGTTGATCTACGGCGATAAGTGGCACAGGGGAGACAGAGACCTGCAGGCCTGTTGCTGGTTTTAAGGCTTGTGCCACCCTGGGCACAGAATAATTGGGTGCCTCGCTCCTCCCCCCTCCCCAACACCACATAAACATAAATATTACCACTACGTCAGTTTTGGTTTGCGAGAAATTACTCCTTAACTTTCCTTTGGGGTGCTTTCCATTATTCACCATCTATGAAACAGCCGTTTTCCGGACTGGCAACCGTCAACTGCAAAAAAAAAATCCAAATGCAAAGTGCATTGTTATAACTTACCAAACCAATTTTCAAGAAAAAAACATATTTTTACAGTACCATGGATTACCCTTCCATCTCAATAGATATTATTTTATTAGTTTAGTTTGCCATATTTCATTAATTCTTTTATTATTTTTCGTTTATTTCACCTCAACAGTTTTTAATGAGTTTACTGCGGGCAAAGTTCTCAATGGCATCACTTTAATCTTGTTTTAATATGATATCATAATTGTGTGCAAAGAAGTATGAGACGATAATGTGTTTCTGCTTCGAGCTACGAACTTTATTCGTTCTTAAGACCTTTAAGTGCTGAAAACCCTCTTTCTGCTTAGAAATTACTCACGTGCGATGTTAGATATATCCGTTATACTAAGCCTGCCTCAAGCACCCTATTAAATAAGTAACTGAAATACGAAACTAATAAACCAAGTTTTTAAAACCAGTTTTTGGAATGGTTAAAGTCGTAGGACAACTATTAAAAGCTTATACATTTATCGAATATTTAAAATGTTACATTACACATTTTCCAATTAATTTGTGCCCCTCAACTTGGTCCGCTTCTGCGTCCATGTTCAGTGAGTTCATTTATAAAAGCGGTTCTGGTGACCTCTAAGCGACAGCGGGCAGTGAACAGTGTGCTTCTTGACGAGTGCTGTGATGGCTGGGCCGCTGCGATGTAGTGGTTAGACTACTAGCCTCCCACCTAAGCAAAACGGGTTCGATTCCCGGCGGGGTTGCTCCCGGATTTTTGCATGTGGGAATCGTGTTGGACGGTGTCGCTGGTCAGGGTTTTTTCTCGGGGATCTCCCGTTTCCCCCGTCCTGTAATTCCATCGCTGCTTCATACTCACCTCGCATCACCCTCGTAGGCTCTCAATACCTCGATGTTAAGAGCCGCCCAAATCTCTTCACTCACTTCGTTGTGATGAGTGTGATCCAACAGGGCGTCGAAGCGCAGCTAGGAGTCCACGAGAGACTGATACGATTGGTGCATGCTGGCCCTTTGCAGAGTATTGTAATGTATGGCCGTTGTTATTATAACGTATTTAATTATAGTATTTAATTTATGTAATTTTATTAGATATTGAGTAACGGTTTATTATTCTCACTTATTCTGTAATATAGATACTGGTAGTATATTGTGAAAGACGTAGGTATGCAGATATATTGTATTATTGTAAGTAATGTAGAAAATAAAATTTGCTCTTTTACTTAATGAAATTGAGTTAAGTTGCAAGTGTTGGGGAAAAGGGAGATCCCCGAGAAAACCCTCACACCAACGGCGTCGTCCACCACGATTCCCACTTTAAAAATTGGGAAGTGACCCGGCCGGGATTTGAGCCCTTTTTTATTTAAGACCTTCATCTCTTCATGAAACTGGCCACCCACAGTCAGCAGAACCAACATTAAAATAAATGTTAAAATATATTTGCGACATCCATTTTTGTATTCACCTAGATTATTCTCTTTATTTAGTTATAAATAAAGTCATGAATGGTGATTGATTAATCACGTAGTCGCAACAATATGTCTATGTAGAAAGAATAGCTGCCAAACTGTCGCTGTCATCAGACTATTTCACGAAACATCTATGCTTGCCACTCTTATTTTGCCCTTAATTTTGGAAGCTGTACCATTTAAATAACGAATTAGAATCAAGCGTGTCAAAATTAACAGAAAAATGTCAATTTAAAAATTTCTCTTTTTCGGTAATTCGCACGTAATTTAATTTACAGAGAATACCTGCAGTTAAGAGAACAACCATTCCAGCCGGAGTGACAGTAGAGTGAAACAAGGGCATAACCAACATAGAATTACGTGCTTACAATAATCTAGGGTTCAGCCCAGTCGGGGACGTTTTACTACTAATTTAATAATTTTGTTCGTAGCTTTCTACAGAAAATGGGGAGGTTCAGGGAAATAACAAAAGGTGGCGATGACTTTTTTCATGCTTATTTAAAACCTTAAGTTAAGAAAATATGTGCATTCTCCAATAGCACGTGTTTAATGTAAAATAAAGGTAACAATACTAATTAATTTCATGAAACAATATGATGACGCTGTACGGTTTTTCATTTCTTGCATACATCTATCTTATTACACATCATACAGACACTCTGCGTTCTTTACTAAATACGTTCTGTAATATTTGCAATAAACTCGTTTTACAGCTCCGACTTAAAAGGCGCATACCACCCTAAGGAAAACGTTTGGTATTATGTCTTATGGTGGCGCAGAATGTTACGATGCTTTACTCTTTAGGGTCTTCTAACCGAATGGTTACCAATGAACCTTAGTTTGGTATGAAACTCGTTAGTCCTGTCCTAGATAATGAATACTGTGCCGTGGAAGAGCATTTTTGCTTAAGTTGATAAGTTTAAAATGCCACTCTCACTGTATTACCACGAAATAAAATTCTGGGATCTCAGTATGCAGTGAAGAAAATAATAGTCTATGGCAATATTCATCATTTCGTCAACTACGTATAGGAGACAAATTTAAAGGATACAAGTACTTAATTTATTCAATTAACTGCTTTAAGAGCGTATCATTTATGTGGATTCATGAAGAATTCACAAAAGAATCTCACACTAGTAAACCCGTAGAAAAAGACTGTTGCCACTCACTAAACGCAAGGTGAACTTATCGTTGTCTTCTGGGCGTCCGCATTCATAGCACACCAAATACCTCCATGTCTATAAAATTCAAGCTATTTAAAATGCGTCGTTTACGTGTGTTTGCTTTTAGTTTCCAAAAATAATAATGATTTTGTATAAAAATCGTAATAGATCTCCTATTTGAGTTAAATCTCAGACAAAGTGCACACACTTACGTCAACTGTATACCTATCAGCCCAAGCCTCGTGCTTTTGACAGTTCTACCGGCAAAAATGTTAATTGTTGGAACTCAGGAATTGGTTATTGTGAGTTGGCATGCGCTCTCTACCCCAAATTCCCTCTACTGTGTAATGTGGCGACAGAATGTTAAAATACTCGAGGATAAAATATTTTATGAGGCAGTAAAGCTAGACAACATAGCGTACTTAGAGTGTTCGCTACTGTGTTACCGGACTTACACCTTACGCTTGCGGTTACAACACACATCTTCCAAGCAATGCCACGGCCATCATTTAAGTTCAGTGATCGCATGGAAAGACTATCCTTTAAAGAAAAATCGAGCTCCTTTTTTTTTCTTCAGGATTTCTCCTCGTTCGTGAGGATGTTACGGGTCGACTAAGTTATGAATCCCTCTCACCGTAAAAAACTTATATCGACTTCTTCACTTTCATAATTTACTTGCACGAGGGATGTCTTTTCAGACATCGGCGAATTGAAAGTCTTGACAAAGGGCTGAAAAGCTTGTTTCTCTCTTCTTTTGTGTCATGCCATTCTCTAGTAAAAATGGAAAGAAAAAAGTATTCAGAGCGCTTGACTGTAATCTTTTATTGAAGCACGCGTTTGATCTTTTCTCACGGCTTATGTACGCCTCACTTAAGAAAACGTTCACTTCCTTTAAAAAAAGCGAGCTCCAAACGCAAGGAAATTTGTTACAAGATATTTACAAGCTCAATGCAGTTTAAAAAGTGACGCTTCGTGTACAATACATAGACATTCTATAATCGCAAATAAAACAAACTCTTAATTAGGCAGTGTGTAGAAAATCCCTTGTCTTTTAATACTATACATCTGAATTTCATAGATGGTTAAAACTTTGCATAAGGGAAAAAAAACCTGAAAGTAACCTGGTATAAGAGAAAAAAAATTACAGTAATATAAAACACATTAACGGCTTCTGTGAAAGCAAAGTTTTCCATTTTATTTTTTAAAGCTCCTCCTCGCCTTTTGCCTGGAAGCTAAAACAGAAGATGGTTTGCACATACTAAACGTCATACGCCATAATGTATTTCTTAGAATTCATACCAATAACATCGTATTGTGTGTATGCGACTTTGCTCTGCATTCGCGATTTCGTGATTTTGATCACGGTTTCCTGAATAGAAATTTGTTTCTTCCAAGTGGATTTTCTTAGCCATGTGAAGTGGGTGATGACAGTTCCTTTATATTCCCTTCCTCACTTCTCCACACGTTAGGTTAAATGGGGGAGGGGCTGGAATGATAGGAGATTTTGAGTTAACAATTTTTTGACGTAAATTTGATTCCAAAATTGGTTTAGATTCTGCGACTCTCTTAGGGCACAATTTTTCATCAAAATGAAACATTTTGATGAAAAATTTTCTGAAAGTGTCTGTGTTCGGTTCAAATTCGCACTGTCACGCGTGTTGTCACTTATAGACTTGTCTTGTTTGAATCAAATGTAAAAATAAATAAAAATACTCCATTCATATTTTTAACTGTCTGTAATTTTTATCGAAGAAACAGAGGCAATTTTCAACATTAATTAGAAATAAATTTCATAGTCAAAAAACTGATGAATCCAAGACTCCTCAATTTCTTCCCCTTAAGTGTGTTTGATATAACCTAGTGTATAAATTCACCACTAAAATCGTTTGCTATATTCATATGGAAATACTAAGAGAAAACTATTTTATAAAATTTTTTTTTTTAATTTTTAGAAGCAATAATTCGATACGCGCGTGCAAGTATCTTTGTCACAGTATTAGGCCTGTTTATTCGAACGCNAGCAATAATTCGATACGCGCGTGCAAGTATCTTTGTCACAGTATTAGGCCTGTTTATTCGAACTCAGCGGGGAAAAATAATTAGAAATCATATTTCAGAGCAAAATGTTACTCCAAAAGAGCTGTAAATTTATGAATAACAGTGTTCTTCAGAACTGCGCGTTTCTAGACGACAACTTTTATTTAAGTAGAAAAATAAAACGTATGCGAAGATGCTAGTTGTATCGTGACGTGAACATTGGTACAGGCATATTACATTCCCTCATAATCACTGCGTGTAGCTTAGTAGGAGTATACGGCTATGCTAGATTACGTTCTTCATTTATACAAGCTGAAAGTTCATTGCAGAATGCATGTGGGTGACTGATATTAAGCTTTTCTAACAGGATCAACGGCAACGTGCACAAGAAGGAGCTATACAACGAAGTAGCGATACCAAAGGATGCCATGCACTCTGAATTGAAAACATCACATTGCTACAGGATTTTAACTGACACGAAGTCAAAACTGTTCCACCGGAAATACCGAACGCGAAATTTTAGACATAAAAATAAATGGAGTAATGAAACTCGTGAAAAGCTATATAGTTTCTAAGCACTGGTTCATAAAATACTGTACATACACTTTTACAAACAGCCAATACATCTGGAAAAAGAGTGACTTTCTTTGTCAAGTCTACATTAAATTATGTTACTGATTCTTTGGAGGATAGTGAATTTACAAACAGTTCTTATATTGGACTTATAGTACTGTTAATTAATGTAACTGCAATGCAGCTACTTATTTATCACTTAATTGCGAACTGAAGTTCAGAAATT